>OX465281.1:164707062-164985082 GCA_949987705.1 Thereva unica | reverse complement strand
TATTATGTATTATGTATTATGTATTATGTATTATGTATTATGTATTATGTATTATGTATTATGTATTATGTATTATGTATTATGTATTATGTATTATGTATTATGTATTATGTATTATGTATTATGTATTATGTATTATGTATTATGTATTATGTATTATGTATTATGTATTATGTATTATGTATTATGTATTATGTATTATGTATTATGTATTATGTATTATGTATTATGTATTATGTATTATGTATTATGTATTATGTATTATGTATTATGTATTATGTATTATGTATTATGTATTATGTATTATGTATTATGTATTATGTATTATGTATTATGTATTATGTATTATGTATTATGTATTATGTATTATGCATTATGTATTATGTATTATGTATTATGTATTATGTATTATGTATTATGTATTATGTATTATGTATTATGTATTATGTATTATGTATTATGTATTATGTATTATTTATTATGTATTATGTACTATGTACTATGTACTATGTACTATGTACTATGTACTATGTGCTATGTACTATGTACTATGTACTATGTATTATGTATTATGTACATATTATGTATTATGTATTATGTATTATGTATTATGTATTATGTATTATGTATATGTATTATGTATTATGTATTATGTATTATGTATTTTATGTATTTATGTATTTTATGTATTTATGTATTTATGTATTTAAGTATTTTATGTATTTTATGTATTTATGTATTTTATGTATTTTATGTATTTTATGTATTTTATGTATTTTATGTATTTTATGTATTTTATGTATTTTATGTATTTTATGTATTTATGTATTTTATGTATTTTATGTATTTATGTATTTTATGTATTTTATGTATTTTATGTATTTTATGTATTTTATGTATTTTATGTATTTTATGTATTTTATGTATTTTATGTATTTATGTATTTTATGTATTTATGTATTTTATGTATTTTATGTATTTTATGTATTTTATGTATTTTATGTATTTTATGTATTTTATGTATTTTATGTATTTATTTATGTATTTTATGTATTTTATGTATTTATGTATTTTATGTATTTTATGTATTTTATGTATTTTATGTATTTTATGTATTTTATGTATTTTATGTATTTTATGTATTTTATGTATTTTATGTATTTTATGTATTTTATGTATTTTATGTATTTTATGTATTTTATGTATTTTATGTATTTTATGTATTTTATGTATTTTATGTATTTTATGTATTTATGTATTTTATGTATTTTATGTATTTTATGTATTTATGTATTTTATGTATTTTATGTATTTTATGTATTTATGTATTTTATGTATTTTATGTATTTTATGTATTTTATGTATTTTATGTATTTTATGTATTTTATGTATTTTATGTATTTTATGTATTTTATGTATTTTATGTATTTTATGTATTTTATGTATTTTTATGTATTTTATGTATTTTATGTATTTTATGTATTTTATGTATTTTATGTATTTTATGTATTTTATGTATTTTATGTATTTTATCTATTTTATGTATTTTATGTGTTTCATGAATTTTATGTATTTTATCTATTTTATGTATTTTATGTGTTTCATGTATTTTATGTATTTTATGTATTTTTCCATTTCCCTCGCTTGTTACTCTTCCGTATTTTTGCCTCACGTTTCTACAATTTGCTTCAGCAAAATTTTTAAATAGGATGGCATAAAATTTAACTAATGCGTGAATTGTTAAATACTTATTAATTGTAGAGATTCACCATTACAAATAATTGGTGACATCATGGTTGAGCATGGTAATAATCAAATGGATGTTGATGTTGGAGAACTCGCTATAGATAATGTACAAAAACCGAAACAAATTATTGGAGTTAGGTAAATTAATTTTTATTTTACTTTTATGATTTACGGTCGTGTAGGTTCTGAAGAATTAGGAGAAAACTATCATACGTTGCCACTAATTTTAGCAGGAGATTTCAATATTAATTTCGCGTCCGAAGATGGACAACTCTTGGTAAACTTTCTACGAGATAAATTAGAACTGCAAATGAATAATAACCGTAATGAGCCAACTACAAGACATGGAACAACAATCGATGCAGTTTTTTCTAGATATCTGTCTAATTTTAATTCGAAAATATATGTGTCTTATTTCTCGTACCATAAGCCTATTGTCTCGGTTTTTCCATTAACCACAGTAATTACTGATGTGTCCAATAATGAAAATAATGAATAAAAATAAAAGATATTTGCAAAAATATTTATTTACCAATGAAAACATGAAATAAATTATAATATTTGTAGGAAATTAATATATGTATATGTACATACAAGTATATATTGTACACACACCCATATATATATACACACAGGCAGATGGAGCGAAAGAAGTTTCACTTCAGTCGTGTGGTCATAAGCACACTCATTTTTTTTTTTATCGGATCGGGGTTTTTGGTCCGACTGCAGGGAGTTTCCCTTGGCTGGTTATTGGACCCATTATTTGGGGGTCGGTTTTGGAATAACGGTTATTGCCCTGATTGGGAGTCGTTGGCCAGGGTAACGGTAGTTATCTATAGGTGAGAGGCCTTTGGTCTGGGCAACGTTTGCTACCTTGGAATTAAGACAGTTGGTTGGGGTGGTGACTATTATTATTGCACGAGGGGACCTGATTTGTTAAAAGCCATTGTTATTGAAATGGGGCTTAAATGACTCTGCTGGTTGACGGCAGTCCCTCGTATCGTACTAGTTGATTCTACAAATTATGAAGAAAGGTGTATTTTTTCGGTTTAGACTATCAATTGTAGTGGCGTCCTTTTGAACCTTGCGTTGGAGGCGATGGGGTACTGGCGGATACTCCCTTGCGTCCTTAGCATTTTTTAATATAAGAGAAATATATGAATAGAGGGAAGTAATTTAAATTGGGGTTTTTAAGTGAAATCCATGGCATCGGTTTCATCTCGCTGTAATCGAGGAGATTGAGCCAAGTTGTGGTAGATGTTTACCAAAACATTTTTGATTTCCTAGGGACATCGTCTTACTGCTTCCATGTTATTTGACTGCAAGGAACGACTTTGAAATTAAAAACAAAGTCGGCTTGTATCAAAGGAAAAAATTAATATATTTACTTCGTCTAGAACTTACTTTCAAAAAAAAAAAAATGAATAAAATATTACCATATCTAACCGTTTTATATAAATAGTTAAATGAATACACATTGCTTCAAGGGTGAGTGTTTTAAAGGACGTTAAATGTAAATAACCTTAAAGTTAAAGGTAAGAAAATGGTATGAAATTATTATAAGAAAAGGAAATAAAAAGAGCTGTATTAAGGATCATTCTGATACCAACAAAGGACCTTTAATTGTAAATTAAGAACTAACTCTAGTATATTTCTAAATAGATTTGGTAAAAAGAGTACGGATGACGTTAAAAATCTCGTAAATAATCTGTATCTATTTGCCAAAAAAAAGGGCGGTTGATGGTGGCGATTGGTGGTGGCTGCTGTGCTTTCATTGTCCTTACTATTTTCTTTTATATTTAAAAAAAATGGTCCAAAAACAAAATATAAATTACACCTTTTTTTTTAAACGCGATTTTGTAATTTAAAAAGGTATACTGCTTTTTAATTCAATAATTACTTTTTGCTTTATGTTTAATGTCATAGCAATCTTGATTCTTACTTTTAGTTTTTTGTCAAGTAAAGACATTTACTTTTATTCTCATAACAGACAGGATGAGGTTTGTTTAAAAAAAATTGTTTGACAATGTACAACAAAAATTTAAGAAAGATGATGATTTTGTTGTAGTTGTTGTTTTTTTTTTTTTGATTATATACTAATTGTAAGTAAAATATTTTGATTATACCTAAGTAGCTTTTAACATTATTAACACAATATAAAATTCAGTATGCAAGTAGAAAATTTGAGTAAAATGTAAAGTCGATAAATTTTTTTTTTTAAAACTACAATTTAGAAGAGAAAAACACTTTATATACTTTCTATAATAATTGCAAAAATTAGTAAGTAAATTAGAGGTAAATTGTTGAATATAGAATATGCATGTTAGATTATGCATTGTTTTTTATTATTAAATTTACACTAAATATTTTTTATATTCATTTATTTATTTATTTATTTTGAATGGATTGAAGTGTTATTTATTACTATTATTATTATAATTGTTAGTAAACACTCCGGTGAAAATGTTATAACAAAAGGTCGTTTAAAATTGCTGTTTAATTTCAGTTATTTATTAATAGTGCCTATAATTGCATTTCGATTTATTAGCACAAAATGCTAATGCATGCTAGGCAATGTTCAATTATTATTTCTCATTTTAACACTGGAAACTTCTACTTTATTAATTTTTTTTTGCCTTTGTTTTATTCTCAATCCATTTATAAAACTACGAATAAGTAAATTATAATTAATAGATATTTCCGCATGAGTCCACGCACATTATTTCTAAAATATATGTATGTACTTACTAACATTATTTTCTAGTGTTAGGTTTCTAGTTTTTTTTTTATTTATTTATCATAGAATTTAAAATAATATTGATAATTTAAAAGTTAAAGAGAAATATATTATATATAATAAGTAGGTACTAAAATATAATTAAAAAAATTAAGATTTTACATACAATAATTCTGTGCAAACGTTTTAATTGCGTCCACCGCTTGTATGAATTGATTTGTTGGAGTCTTCGATGATGTATTGTCGGAACACATGAACTGAAGGGCCAAAAATATTTTCATATCTCACGTTGGAGGAGCGTCTTTGGATTGATCGTCCCCTTGTTGGCTCTCTGACATAGGGCGTATCCTGGGCACGGATGAAGCCCGCTATAAGTCCCTCGCTGATAAAACTTTGGGGGGTAAATGCGTGCTCGCCTGGAGCAGAGGCACCTATAGATGTTTACCCCCGAGCGTTGATTCGTGGAGGATCTGGGATATTTTATGCGCTGTAGTTGCAGACGCTAACACTGCCCCCAAGTCAGGCTCAGCCTTGGGTTGGTGGTCAAAGGAGCCTAGACCAGCAGTATTAACACCTTTTGATAGCGCACCCAGATCCTACCGGCTGCGCCAAAATGTTGTGTAATTTTTATACACCTTTTCATTGTATATTAAAACAAACTGTTGAGTAATTTTTAAAACACCTTTTCTTTTCACTGGTTTTTCTTTATTGATCTTAATAATGTTTTTTTTTTAGTCACTAATACCTTTCACGATCAATACAATAAACTTATCACTAAATTATCTTAATAGTTATTTTTTATTAAATAAACTTTAGCACCGCCGCGATGCAAAGGCCACCGCCACGGTGCCAGTGCAACCACCACCAACCGCAATCACTTTTACTTTTAGCTTTTTCAAAAAAAAAAGCTTATACAGAGGCTCTGTCCGTCTGTCCGTCTGTCCGTCTGTCCGTCTGAAGCCTACTTTCATCTCTGAAAGTACTGCAGATACAGACTTGGGAAATATCTCAAAATGTAGCTCTTGGTCAAAAGACCAAAAACTGAGAAAATGGTCTGGAAATTTCAACCAGAAGTATATTTAACAACAAAAGTATATTTAACAACAAAAAAGAGATTTCTAATAAAGTTCATTTATCGGTAGCCTAGAGGTAAGGGTCTTGGGTCCTATCCCAGGCGAACCAAGTTCAATCCCCGACCGCAAAATGGTGAAATAAATTTTTGGAACGAAGTTCCTTATCGCGCGTTGCGAAAGGGGGCTAGACGGAAAAAATTAAGACCAAAAGTTGTAACGACACTTTTTGGTATAGTTGTGCTCTCTCATAGAAAGCAAGCCAGTTATTTTCGTTTCGTCTTTCTATTTCGCATTGTACAGTGTGGTGTCGCGACGATTATTTTTTGAGTGTATACAGGTTTTTTGTACACAGTAAATAATAAAATTCGAAAGTGTCAATGACTGGTTTTTGATTTGAACCAAGTGTTCTAAGCAAATTTTGACGGTGTTCGGAAACCCTTTGATAAGTCAACAATTTGATTATAATCTGTGCAACAAAGCAGTCTCTTAAAAGCAAATGCAAATGTGAAATTGCCGTGGCAATCTTTTGATCGTCGCAGGACTTGTAAATTTTTGATGTGATTGCAAATTTTTGACATTTTCGAAAAGTGTCATAACAATAATGAATCCTGACAGTGTTTCTGCACAAGTTCCGAATATTGCTGATGGAGTTAGGTAAGTAGAGATTTTATACAGACAATAATAAATGCTTATGTATTTTTAGCAAGTACGCATTATACTATCTATATCATACGCGTTATAATCTCTCCATTATTGTGTGTTTATCAAGTGTACGCGTCATACCTTTAATAAATTAAAAGCAAATTATATTTTAATATTACAATATCAATGCGTATGTATTTAGCAAGCCGTGCGTGTTCTAACCTATAGGCTGATGTGTTTACGAAGTCGAAAGAGTATACCTATATATATATATATATATATATATATATATATATATATATATATATATATATATATATATGTGTGTGTGTGTGTGTGTGTGTGTGTGTGTGTGTGTGTGTGTGTGTGTGTGTGTGTGTTTGTGTGTATCTGTGTGTCTGTGTGTGTGTATGTATATGTACATTTTTTGGCTTTTTTTATTTCAATAGCGAATCAACTATAGCATCGACTACTGAGGTACAAACTGTAACATCAAGGAAAAAGCCAAATGCACAAAGATGTAGAGAATATCGTAAGAGAAAGATGTTACAAAATACAATGGTACAAAACATAACTGCAGAGAGATCACATGAATGTAGTGAGACTGATCAATTGCAAACTAAAAAACCTAACACTAATGTAGAAAGAAGAAAAAAACATTATGAAGCGCAGAAATTAAAGCAACAAGAAAGTAAAAAAAATACCTAAAACTGTAAAACAAAAAAATAAATAATATTACGATAGGAAAAAAAATTTCAGGCTTTAAACACTAAATCATCATTCAGATGCGTAAGTATGAATCGAAAGGAACTTCGTTCCACCCGGGTGTCCCTTGACACCTCTTTGCTTTTTTTTTTACTTCGGTGTAACATGTTTTAATTCTATTTCTCACTAAATTATATTATTTAATAATGATACTCAGGAGAACATAAACATTTATTTAATTAAAAGTGCAAAAAAATCATTTTCTTGAGTTTTTATGGCTCTTCGCCGGCTTTATAAATCATTAAGAAATTTCGCGGAAATAATATAAAGTATTTATTTGTTTATATGCATATTTTATATGCTGTTCATTTTATTATAGTTTATAGTCATGTAGGTGGTGCTGTAGACCAAAACAAAAATTCAATTTTATCGAACTTCGCTGTGGATTTGTCACAATCAACCAGAAGTATATTTAAACAACAAAAAAGAGATTTCTAATAAAATATCGGTAGCCTAGAGGTAAGGCGCTGGAGTCCTGAGTCTGGTTGGAACTCTCGTTGGGTGAAGACAGACTATCGTTGCGGACTAGAAGTCTAAATCATATAAGCGGTGTGACGGTGTTACCTATTAGTTATTTTTTTGAACGTTTCTAAAGCGCATTGTGAACCACAATATCTACTCCTACAGTGTAGTGCGAAATTATATTAAAATAAAAACACAACAAATAAAATAAGTGCGAATAAGGACACTAAAATTAGTGCAGAGCATGTGCACAAAACAAGTGACATGTCTCTTTCAAACAATAACATTAAAATGAAAAACGCCAAGTACGCCGGTAAATCTACCGCTGGTGATAGTGACTCCAGTGATAATTATACCCAAAAATCAAAAACAATGAACACTAGTGATAGTGACAACAATAGCGTGCGCAGTAATACGAAACGTCGCCGCAAAATCAAAGCTGTACCTAACCTTGTGCAGCGAAAAGCAAGAAAAGAGGAACAGCCAGCAGCATCAGGGTCTAGGTCACCGGCCCCAAGTACCGTGGCCATAGAATCAAATCAAGAGTCATCATATGATTCCGTCCCAGGCCTACATGAATACAAAGGCCAAGGAAACAGTTTCAGTGCACTTGCCACTGAAACTATAGAGGACGAGGTCAGACTCGAACAAATTATTGAGGAGCTGAAAGAAAAAAACTTTCCCAGACTCCCCAAAACAAATGCAGTCAAAACGGCAGTGCTAGAGACAAAGAAGCAAAAACAACAACAACAACAGCTGATGACGCAGAAAAACATGCCTCAACAACAACAACCACAACAGCGAACAACAAAGCCCCAGCAACAACAACAAAAGAAGGAGAAAATACCTCCAATTAATATTTTCCACCAAAAGCCGGTGGACACTATCAGGTTAGCTAAACAGGTGCTTAAGCATACAAACTTTTTTATTAAGCGCTTAAATGGAATAAAGCATGCGTTAGTTTTAAGTAGTTTAGAAGATTTTGTAAAAATGAAAAAGATATTAGAAAGGGCGAATACACAATTTTTCACTTTTACCACAAAAAGTGAAAAGGTGCAAAGTGTCCTGTTAAAAGGGCTTGATGTGGATTCTGACCCGCAAGAGCTCCTGAATGACCTACAGTCATTAAATGTAGAAAATTTAAAATTTACAGCCGTCAAACGCTTCAGTACGGCCCACTCACGTTCCTCTGAGAGGCAGTTGCCTATCTTTCTTGCCCAGTTAACTCCCGACAGTCGACTGGACAATTTAAAATTAATTAAATATGTTAACTTCCACGTCGTCACATGGGAGAAAATAAACAAAAAATCTGGCATCCTCCAATGCATGAGGTGCCAAAGGTTTGGTCACGCCGCAGCTAACTGCCAAATGGCTTTTAGATGCGTGAAATGTGATAATAATCACAAGCAAGGCGAATGCCCCTTGGGAAAAGAAAAAGTTGCGGACAAGAGCAAGCTGTTCTGTGTTCTCTGCAAATCTAATGGACATCCTGCTAATTATAGAGGATGCCCTAAATATGCAGAGATCAAGCAACGCATTAAAGCGCGAAAAGATCAGTTGGAGGCTGAACAAGCGAAAAAAACGCAAATGTTCAAAAATTTCGTTGTTCCTGGTATGTCCTTTGCCCAAATGGCTACAGGAACCCAGGCAACAAAACAACAAGCTCCTAAAGCTGCTCCTGCAGCGAGCTCTGGAGACGTTGACCTTAAGGCGGTTCTCTTGTCTATACAAGGGCAAATCGCACAGCTCCAGCAACAACTAAGCGAGCAAGCCGCTCGTCTAGACATAGTATACTCTGCGTTCTTTTCGACAGAAACCATCTCTGGGTAAGCTGTTTAATGGCTTTACGCAGGGAGGACACGATCAAGGTCATTGCGGTGAATGTCAACTCGTTGATACGAAACGAGAGAAGGGCGAACCTACTAACCCTCTTGCAGAACCAAAATCCGGATGTGCTTTTGGCTAGTGAAACTAAACTAAGCGAGAAGCACAAAATGGATTACAAAGACTATGTGGTAATTAGGCGTGATCGACCTAATGCCATACAAGGCGGAGGCCTACTAATACTAATAAAGACTTCCCTGAAATATAAAATCGTGTATAGCAGGGATACAGAAAGGTTTCAGGTGCTAGAAGCGTGCGTTATATACATCCCTCTGTCTAGTGGCAGAAGGTTGTATATAATTGCCGCGTACGCACCCCAAACTTCTCAATCCAGGCTATTTATAGAGGAATTGAACTTGCTCTTTCAAACGCTTCAACTGGAGTCGGAGCAAAATTTTTACTTATTGGCCGGAGATTTAAACGCACGTCATGCGGCATGGGGAAACCAAACAGCTAATACCAGGGGCAGCCAACTGAATGACTGGTTGGTCCAAAATAGAATTCAGCGAAAAATTAACCTTCTCGCTACAGACATACCATCATACCCAGGCGGTGGGTCGTTTCTGGATTTATGCCTGCTAGATTCTCGGATGGGGCTACCAGGGATAAATACGAACGAGACAAACTGCTTAACAACAGTGCCCTACGACAGCGACCATTATGGACTTGAAATAACAGTACAAGTCCCTGACGATTCCGTAGAACTTCTGGAATATTGCGAAGTGCACCCTTTTGCATACCAAAAGATGCACTGGCCAAAATTCGAGAAGGCTATGGAAAGGGCAATACAGAATACCAGACTGCTACCTCCAACGACCAGGAATCTAACCAACAATGAGATTGATTCATATCTTAAAAATATGGACAATCTCATCATACAGACGATGGATAAGACTATACCAAGAACGAAAAAAAAGAACAGCACGGACTGCTACAGGAATGCAACGATCGACGCACTGCACAAACACAAAGTCGAGTGTTGACGAGACTAAAAGCCCTTCACCGCCAGTTTCGAGACCGAACGAGTCCGGAGATCGTAACTCTTAAATCGGTTATGAAAAATCTCCAACATCTATTGAAACAACAATACTCACATTCTGTGAATCTGTATTGGAACAACAAGATTCGTGCTATTCTAACTAATAGCGCGAGCATGTTCCCACAGATAAATAAAATCTTTAGGAGCAAAACCCATAATCGATTAGACAAGTTGCGCATCTCTCGGACTCGGTCTAACGAAGAGCTATTGAGGTCTGTGGGCTTAAATCCGGAAGAAATCAATCGCATAGACGACAATTACTGTATAGAGGACGAGCAGGAGAAGGTGGATTTCGTGGGGTCCTACTATCAGGGAATTTATTCGGTGAACACCAGTGTTCGGGCGAATTTTGACCTTGAGAATAGGGCCTTACTGAACCATTTCAGATTATCTAATGAAATTGAAGCTTGGAAATCTGAGAATCGATCAATCATCGAATTCAGTGAAGACTGCCCAGCGAATGATATTCCCGCGGCCCAACTAAATTCTACTTTCATTAGAAAAATTGATCTCCTGTTAATATTTCGCCACCTAAACAATAAGAAGTCGTCCGGGGTGGATGGTATCCCAAACATCGTGCTAAAGAATTTGCCTCTGGTAGCCATAGACACATACACCACTTTGTTTAACAACGCGTTAAACAACGCCCATTTTCCAGGACACTGGAAGACGGCAGTGGTGTACCCAATACCCAAAAAGGGTAAAGATAAAAGTAACCCTGCTAATCTTCGGTCAATTAGTTTGCTTCCGAATATCAGCAAGGTGTTTGAAATAGTGATTAATAGATCATTGTCCAAATGGGTTGAGGAAAAAAAGATAATTCCCGATAACCAATTCGGATTCCGGGCAGGTCATGACACTATTCATGCCGTGTCGAAATTGGTATCAGACATACACTGGAACTTTATGAAAGGCCAGGGCACCGGAGCATGCCTGATCGATTTTGAGAAGGCGTTCGATACAGTATGGATCGAAGGTCTTCTCTACAAACTGGTCAGACTTGGCATGTCAGGACCCCAGCTATACACGATTTATAATATGATCTCAAAGAAGAAGTTCGTCGTCAAAAGTGGCAACTTCACTTCCAGTAGGGTCTTTGACATTAAAAATGGTCTGCAACAGGGTGCGGTGAACTCGCCGCTCTTATTTAATATCTTTACGAGTGACCTAATTAGTTCACTCCGCTTCGCTTTGGCGTATGCGGATGACCTGATTGTGTACAGGACGGGGCCGAAGATTGGAGTGATCCAGACGCTCCTACAACGTGACTTCGAAACAATCGAACGCTATAGTGATGAGTGGAAGTTGAAGATCAATGTTAGCAAATGCGAATCGATCCTCTTTCGTACTGTTCTAAAAAGAGCTTCCTACGATGTACAGAGGAACTGGAAAACTTTTAAAATTTCGAACAATGCTGGACAAGCATTAGAAAGGAAATCGGAAGTGAAATACCTTGGGCTTTGGCTGGATCAGTACTTGTATTTCAATAGAAATGTAAGTGCTGCTCTGGACAAGGCAAACAAGGCGTTTCACATGACTAAAAGGCTTTTTTATAGCAGACACCTAAGCTCTCGGGTAAAGGTGATCTGCTACCAAGCCTTGGTCAGACCGATGTTAACTTATGGTTGCCCAGTGTGGTTCAACATATCTCCCTTTTATATGGAAAAGCTTCGGGTTTTCGAAAGACAATGCTTACGGGCGTGCTTAAGGTTGTATCGGACACCCGAATCTGGCTTCACGAAGTTTCACGCCAACAATGTTCTTTACGATAAGGCATCTGTTAATAGGATCGACAACTTCATAATCAAGTTGATTCGAGGTCATATTGCTAGAGCGACGGAGAGCGACAATCCTCTCATTAGGGGAGCGTTCTACCCGAACGCGAGATACCACAAAACAGCTTGTGAACGCGGCTTTATTTCTCCAGAGACATTTGTGTACCTGGACTCAAAAAGATTGGTCCAAGATAGATCGGGGGTGCCTCTCTTCTACCACTTGCATCGCAGGGCGTGTGACAAGCGATATAATTATAATGAAGAGGATGGGAATGTTCGGGAGCTCTTGAGGTTCAGTACCAGAATCTCAGAAAGAGACAAAAAAGATGCCGCCAACGCCTACTCATTGTACTGGTGGTTGGGCGACTAAATATTGCGTATTCGCCCTTAAATTATTAGATATAGACTAGTTTAGCTTGTAATTTAGACTTAACGATTAGCTTAGGGCTTAGA
This sequence comes from Thereva unica, assembly GCA_949987705.1. Lineage (NCBI taxonomy): Eukaryota > Metazoa > Arthropoda > Insecta > Diptera > Therevidae > Thereva > Thereva unica. The sequence continues at coordinate 164,972,506 of OX465281.1, read as the reverse complement.
TAGGATTAATTATAGTTTTTACTTAGTAATAGATTTAGTTTTAAGTAAGCTTACGTGCGAGCTGCCACGAGCTTTTGTTAGTTTTGTTTGTCTGTTTTTGTTGTTGTTTGTCTGTTCTTTGTTTGTTTTGTTAGTTTTGCTAACACGAGCCCGTGGAAGCTCGTCGCCTGGACGGAGTACATCCGAGGCAGGTCCTCCGCTGTACCCCGTCCGGATAGTTTTGTGTTTAGGTTAATTAGCTTGTAAGTAAGTGGTGCGAGCTTTCACGAACTTGAGCTCTAGCATCACTCGAGTCTGTGGAAGCCCGTCGCCTGGACGGGGGTCACCTGAGACGATTTTATCGTCTCCGCTGCCCCCCGCCCAGATAGTGCTAGATCTAAGTCATAGAATTAAGTAGTTGTAAGGTTTTATATAAAATAAATATAGTGTCTAAGTTTTTTTTCCAATTTTTCTTAGAATTAAGTTGATATTGATAATGTTTTCCTTTTAGAAATAAAATATAATTATAAAATAGATAAGTTTTAGCCGAAAGGCATAAGCTAATTTAAGACATAGATTAATTTAGAGTGCCTGCTGAGGGCCAGTAAGTTAGATAGATTAGAATAGGCTAGAATAATTAACTTTAAGCGTTTAGTTAAATTTATATTAGATAGATGTTAAGGTCAATAAAATGCTTTTTAAAACTGAAACTGGCGCTGGAGTCCTATCCCAGGCGAACCAAGTTCAATCCCCGACCGCAAAATGGTGAAATAAAAATTTTTTTTTTACTTCGGTGTAACATGTTTTAATTCTATTTCTCACTAAAAATTATATTATTTAATAATGATACTCAGGAGAACATAAACATTTATTTAATTAGAAGTGCAAAAAAATCATTTTCTTGAGGTTTTATGGCTCTTCGGCGGCTTTATAAATCATTAAGAAATTTCGCGGAAATAATATAAAGTATTTATTTGTTTATATGCATATTTTATATGCTGTTCATTTTATTATAGTTTTTAGTCATGTAGGTGGTGCTGTAGCCCAAAACAAAAATTTAATTTTATCGAACTTCGCTGTGGATTTGTCACAAAAAATATGTATGATTTAAACGAAACATTTGGTAGGTTTAAAACGAAAAGTAGATATCTAATTTTTACCAGGGCATATAAACGCTTACTGAAATGAATGAAAATTTATAAATTTCACGAACGATGTATTTAAGACCGTCCTTATAGTCCATGAATATAAGGAAGTGATTTTTCTCAGAATTTTTAATATTTTACAAAAATTTTACAAACGATTTGCCCCATATCTAAAAAATTTTGCAGCCCTTTGTTTAAAAGCATATTTTTAAGTTTTTATTAACTAAATTTGTATGTATCTCTTCAGAATAACAAAACAAAAGTGGGATGTTGTGCCTAGAGACTAGCCACTAATTACGCTTTTTCGTGGTATTCTTTCTATTGAATAACACTTCAGTCTGGATGACAATATATTAAGTGAAGATTGTGAAGAATTGCGAAAATATTCAAACAAATAACTCGAAAAACTAACGCATCTTTCATGGAGATGTTGCTGAAAGAATTATACAATAATTGCCCGCCAAGAATTTGAGAGAATTTATATATTTTAATTGCACCCCATCTATGACAAAGAATAGTGAACACCATCTATGGCAATATTAAATTACTCTTCGTTTTACCTATGATTATCAATTTCCATAAAATATACAAAATACATTTCATAAATAATAGAAAATCTGTTGTCATAAATCAGTTGTTTACTTCCTTCTAAAGTTTATACATATCTTGCATTGGAATGTACCTTTTTATGAAAGCATGAATAAATAGGTTTATTGCCACATTACTACAAGTTAGTGTTTGGAGTAATGGGAAGGCGCTAGATCGGGGTGCGAAAGGACCAGGTTCGATTCTTGATGAATTTTTTAAGTACTTTTTTTTAGCTTTTTTAGTTATGATGATTTATTGTAGTATAATAAACTAAGCCTGCGTTGATGATAAAATCTCAAAGCGGCGACTAATTAAAACCTTTGGGACATATTCAATTGTGAGCTATAACTCAATCTATAATAAGCTAAATAAGCCAAATCCGTTTTTAACTAAAACTTTTATTTCACGTTGCATTGATTTAATTATTGTCATAATGCTGTATCCTAGTTTGGCCATGGAGATTCATAAGTATTACACTGACCAACGCTATATATAATTAATCTTGGAAAGTTTTTGTTAAAGGCTTATGTAGGTTATAAGTTGTGAGACTTTGCGTAATCTAAAACTTAACAAAGTATTTAACAAACACTACCAAAATCATCATAACTTAAAAAAAAAAATAGTACGCGGCCATCACCAACCAGTATCGAACCCGGGTCCTGTCGCACCCCGAGCTAGCACCAACCCATTACTCCAAACTCTAACTCGTAGGAATGTGGCAATAAACCTATTTATTCATGCTTTCATAAAAAGGTACATTCCAATGCAAGATATGTATAAACTTTAGAAGGAAGTAAACAACTGATTTATGACAACAGATTTTCTATTATTTATGAAATGTATTTTGTATATTTTATGGAAATTGATAATCATAGGTAAAACGAAGAGTAATTTAATATTGCCATAGATGGTGTTCACTATTCTTTGTCATAGATGGGGTGCAATTAAAATAGATCAATTCTTTCATATTTTTGGCGGGTAATTATTGGTGTTGGTCTCTTGCGAAGTGGGGGTACTTGTGTGCGTGCACGTGCATATATGCTATGGATAAACAGGTGCCTGTGTTTTTCAGTAGATGTTCTACATTTAAAGAAAAGTGAAGTGCGTGCATGATAATATTTTCTTTAAAAATAAAAAATAAAGTTAAATTGAAGTGTAAATAAATACAAAAGGCGCGGTAAGCTGAATTTTTAACAATAATGTATGTTTAAGTAAAATAATACACCTAATTCTGCTGTGCAAAGTGATTTTAGATTTGCCTCCAATCCATAGAAAAATGTTTAGATTCGTTTTACATAATTATATAGTGTTTACATGTGTGATGTGTTTTGTTTTTTTTTTTTTCAATTTGACACTTTCGATTTATTGGCCTCGATTTCCAGATCCAGTGGGTCGGAAGTGAGTGCGGATTTGAGACTTTGCGATTCTCAAATCTGCAACCGCGAATCTCTCTTTGACATTTTCCGTGCTTTAAAAGTGTGATCCGCAACAAATTTTCTGAGGATTTGAAACCACAAATGCGCCTAAGATAATCCGACATCGGGTATTTCATTAGCGTGTGAGTCTTCACTCCGAATTTTTGATTTAATTGAATCCGCGACTGCGAATTTGAGAATCGCAAAGTGTCAAATCCGCACTCACTTCCGCGCCGTCGGATCTGGGAATCGAGGCCATATTATTTTGTTTTTCCATAATTTTTGAGTAATTGTTTTGGGCAGTGGCCTCGATTCCCAGATCCGGCGGGTCGGAAGTGAGTGCGGATCAATCTCCACTTAATATATTGTCATCCAATCTGAAGTGTTATTCAACAGAAAGAATACCATGAAAAAGCGTAATTAGTGGCTAGTCTCTAGGCACAACATCCCACTAGTTTCTTTTCGTCCCTTTGCATCCGAAGTTAAATCAAGACTGTCACTATCTTTTTTAAAAATTATTTCACTACCCTAAAAATTGTGCATCTAATTGCATGGTTGCAATTTACGTGTAAAAATTGAAGGTTTGCACGTTTTGATTTCCCACATTTTAGGTGCAATGCTTGCGAAAATTATCTGGCCGCTACAAAAGCTCAAGTTGCTTTTGTCTTCGTTGTTTCCCGTGAAGAGAAGTCCTATTACAACTTGGTTTTTGTCGTGGGATAATTTTTAAAATTTTGCGTTTAGGACTTTTAGCTTTTTTTTTATAATTTGAAAATTTTTCCGTTAAGGTTTTTCCAATTTGTGGGAAATTTGGAACTATTGAATTTTTGTATATAACAATCTCTATGCTGATGACCTCCAGCTATATATCTCGTGTCCTTCTCATCAGATTGAACTCTGGGTCTCTGAACTCAATAACACCCTGTCTCGAATCAATGAGTGGAGTTCTAGTAATTTCCTTAAACTAAATCCAATTAAATCGCAAGTACTTTTCCTTAGTCGTTCCTCGCTGTCCCTGGATGGTTTCCCGCCTCTTTTACTTGATAATGTTCCTCTCCCAATTGTTGAATGTGCTAAAAACCTGGGTATTGTTGTCAATTCTAAACTCTCCTGCTGCAATCATGTCTCATTGATGCTCTCTAAAATCTATGGCACCCTTCGTAAATTGCGGCTACATGGCAGTCTGTTATCTTCATCCATTCGTGCTAAACTCATCAAATCTCTTGTTTTTCCTCATTTTCTCTATGGATCGTTGGTGTATATTTCCCTTGATTCTTCCTGCCGTCAGCGTCTTAAAGTGGCATTTAATGATTGCATTAGGTTCATTTATCATATGAGAAGGTCCAATCATGTGTCGGGTGTTCTAAATTCCCTACTGGGTTGTGACCTCTTTCAATTCCTTGATCTCATGGCTCTACTCCTCTTGCATAAGGTCTTTTATTCCAAAAACCCCGGCTACCTTGCTTACTTACTCGTTCCTGTGCAATCCTTGAGATCCTTAAAATTCCTGATTCCAGCTCACACTTCCCTAATTGGTAGTCGTTCCTTCTTTGTGCATACCCTTAGAATCTGGAATAACCTTCCAAATCACATTCAGAGAATGAGCACAGCCACTGTATTCAAAAGACATGCATCTATTTTTCTATCTTCTTCTTCTCACTAGATTTCTTTATCTCTCTTCCTTCACTTACCTACTTTATCTAAATCTTAATTTTCTTCTACTCTTATTCTTTCTTTAATTTTTTTCTACTTTTAATTTTAAGTGTAATTTTTTAAATCAAATCTCTTTTATTTTTTGTTTTAAATCAAATTTTAAGTTTTTTTTTTTTTCTTTATATAAATCCTTTCTATTAATGTAATTCTATATGTACTCTAAAAGATGTAAATCTTGTGTACTATCCTATAATAAATTATTATTATTATTATTATAGTTGGCAGCGATTCAGCGTACTATCAAAAACACAAATCAAGAAGTGGCCAAACGTGACAGGTATGAAGCGTTTACTACGGCGATGTTTCATACAACCTTGATGTTGCTAGCCTACCAAAATACTCAAGAAGCTCTGTTTCAACTTATAACAGATACTCAGCACGAGAAAGTCAGCCCGCTCTTACTTACACCCGAACAACTAAGATCCCAATTAGCACTTATTCGAGAAAACATACCAGAAACAGTAACGATTCCTGGCAGCACAGACCAGAAGGGTATCCTACAGACCTACAATTTAATGAAAATAAGATCTAAGGTCATGGAGCGCTATATATTATTTGACATATCTCTACCTCTTCCTAACATTGAACGTCTCCAGCTATTTAAATTGATTCCTACTCCAATCCTAGACGACGGTAAATACATATACGTACACTCAGTAGCAGAGTATCTAGTGACTAGCTTGCACAGGGATTACTATGTCCCATTGAGTAAAGCACAGGTTGAATCCTGTGTTCCAACAGAGAATAACCGAAGACTTTGCCAACAGTCCTTTCCCTTATACAACCACAAATCTATAGTTGGCCGATGTGAAATGAGTATTCTAACACGGCAACAGACTTTATCCGAATACTGCAAAATTGACACGATGGACCCAGTAAATCTGTGGATCTCGATGCAGTCCCCAAATCGGTGGATCTACTGCCTCAAGGATGATTACAATTTCGATGTGATCTGCGGCAGTGTGTAACGGTCGGTTTTTATTCACTGAATAAGTGATTAACTACTGGACTAAAAATCACTGTCGAGAATGAAATTCAGAAGTTGTTCGAAATCAAATAGTAGGCGGGGAGAAAAGAAAGAACAGAAGGGACTCTCGACTGAAAAACAAAAGGAGTCAGGACGAGAAAAATTTTGTAAATTTTGAAAAATAAAATGATACGTTTGATTGTAATGGGATATTGAGGAAGTTTTGGGGCCAGAGATCAACTAATAGAAACCATAACGATTTTGGAGATAAATACAGGTTGTTCGAATGACGAGGGGAGATACATCCAGAAGTTTAGTTTTTGAAGAAAAAAGCAAAATATAAAAGCTTGCGAGAAATTTTGGCAAGAACATTCGAGGCAGTTTCTTCCCTGCTGTATGTCTGGGTTAGAAAGGCTCAATCGAAAAGAGGAGGCTTACAAAATACATCCTGTTTATTGTGACGAGTTTTGGTCCTGTTGGCTGGGTTAAACGAGCGGTGTAGAACTTGCTGTTTTTGAACTTCAATCCCGAAGACGACGCTGGTTCCGGCGGCCGTTATTACATCTCTTGGTGTTGGGTGGTCTACCGTACTACACCAAGTTAGCGATCGATCCTCTATAATAAGAAGAGGAGTTCAGAATTTTGGTCACCAGAGTGGATGAGACGTAATCCCGGTTAGGTAAATTCCTTACTTTTTCCTGTTGTGACAAGAGGTAATTAGTTAGACGGATTAACATACATATAGTATTCAGATATTATGCAACTTTACGGATAATTTGGACAACAATTATTATTTTTTTGGTGTCATAGTTCATATTGTTTATATAGCCTTGGATTTTTTGTGAGATATCAAAACAATAACCAGTTTAAAATTGGAGACAAATTGATTTGGTTCTACAGGAATTAACTTGTAATTTTTTTGTTTCGAATGATAACACAGTAACTTTTTACTTTATTGATTGATTGTAGCATTTTTTTGTGATAGTTTGGTTCTTGTTGGTTGAAGTTATTTTTTTGTTTTCATTGAGTTAGCAACACAACAACAAAAAAAAAAACACAATTTTTGGATTAAGAATCTTTGATATTAGGATATTGGTTTAGTAACCGGAAGTGGTACTTGTATATGTTATGCTTATGCTTACACTCCGAAGGAGTATTCAATAATTTTTTTAACTATAGTGAAATTAGCGGTTTTGGTTCCATTAGGATTGTAAGCAAGAGCATCCAATTTCAGGTTTATACCCGTCTTACATGACGAGGATGATTGTTTAATTGTTTTGGAGTTACGTGAAATTAGAGGTATTACTATTACGATTTATGTCAAGAAATCAACGCGTACTGGCCAGGACGGGTTTTTTTTGGTATTAAATATTTCATAATTGTCGAGATTAAGTTTTTTCATCGTTCTTGTGTTTTGAATTGTATGTGACGTAGTAAAAAGGAAAAAATAATAACCATTAATAATGAGTAACCTTAATTGTTAAAACTTTCTTTGGTGGAATGGTTGAGGGGGGAATCCTTTCCTTTCAGGGTTTGACGAGGCTCAGGTGATGTCCGGCGAAGGATGAAGGTGGAATTCAGGATTGCACTGGCACAGGTAAGTGGTGAACCAACCGCGGTAAGCCCCGGCCACACACCCCACGACCCCTCCGGCGAGCTAGATAACTCCGTGTGGCCGGCGTAGGAGTTCCGGAATTTTATTTCCTTTCTTATGTATGGTATTGGCTCCTTGGTCATGCTTTTCCGGGCTTATGGCTAAGGGGGTAATACCTCGCATAAGTGGCGCCCACTATTTTATCGCGCCATTATGCTATTACAAGTGTAGTACATCCATACACACTCAATGGCTCGGGAATATTAGAATTGCAGGGCTGCACACTCAAACAAGATTCCATGGTGATCACCTCATACCATATATTCGGAGGTAGCATAAGATCTTCCTACACGCCCACAGCACCAATTAACATGCCCATGAGTAACAGCGGTCCAAGCTTGAAAACATCCTCAGCGAACATTCCACTTATATTCAGTGACATGTCAGAATTGGAGCAAGCAATCAAATATCAGAAACAAAGGGAAGCACAAGGTCAACTGCATCAAATAAATTCGCATGACATTCATCACTATTCCATTTCTTATATTTTTATAGGAACATGCTTGACCATAGGGCTTATTTACCTCTATAGGAAACGGCAGCAGAGAATCCATCGAGTAGGCACTCCTGAATTCCAACTTCCTACAATTTCCAGAACAATGCATCCACAACCTACCCTAAGACGTTAACCCTTTCTTCAAACAACCTCTCGCCGGGAGCATGTTCAAGAACAATAATATTAAATTTATATTTTTTACTGCAAATATTGATGCATAATTATAATTTGATACCTGCATGCGGCGGATATCCGCCAGGCGGAATTTATAAATTGATGGAAACTTGCGGGTGCAAATGGACACCATGCACGCGCAAATCAATTGTGCTAATCCAGCAAATTATGTGTAAGAATATTTTTACCTATGTAGATGTAAGTTAAAATTAAATTAAATATTTAGTAGGTACTTATTTAACATTCGAATTGGTCGGTCAAATAAATTGTTTTATTATAAAGTCTTTGTTTTCTTATGTTTTACCCGAACACATTCCTAGCATTCGTTTGCACCTCTATACTAAATTATGTAATACAAAAATACTTTTTTCCTCTTTAAATTTGACTTCCAATTCACTAGTTTATGGTAATTTGCATTGCACTAGAATATGGTAATTTGCATTGCACTAGAATATGGTAATTTGCATTTACTGAAAAAACCGATAAGGTGGAAATAAGTCCTTTTGAAATGACACTCCTCAATTGACTTATTCAGTCATTGAAAGCTTCACACTTTCAATTGCTGAATAAGTCATTTGCGCACGCATCCTGCATTACTGAAAGCGCCCACCATCCTGCGCTCGGCGCTTGGCCTTTCACACAAAATTGTGTCGTCTGCTGTTGCCTGGCCGATATGGCAAAGTGTGTGAGGGGTGGAGAAGGCGAAAAAATCTTAGAATACAAAACTATTCCAAGGAAAAAATACATTTCGTTCGTGTGGAATGAAGTACCGAAGCCACTCTGCCTACGCCTCTTCATTGTCTTTCAACAGAGAACTTGGGGAAATGCGCGGAGAGCTTTTGTGGAATGTGTAGCCTAAAGCTTCGCGCTTGGATTTAAACACAGACTTAAATATCTGTAATGCGGCGGTTACACGAATGACAAAAAATGACAATGGTCACAATTTCTGGTCATAATTAATGGCATTGCTGTTCACACGACTCAAATAATGACATGTGAAAAGCTCTATTCTAAAATGTCATTAATTTATTGCAAGTTGCCATAAATAATGGCAAGAGCTGAATTTGTATGAAATACCATGTTTCCATCGCACTCGAAATCTTCCGATTTCGGCAAAAATGAGGATTTCGGACGAAATGTCGTTTGAAATCTCATGTTTTAGCATATAAAATGAAATCGCCTTTCGGAGGAGATTTCAATGAAATCTCGATCGAAATCTTGCTAATGACTATTCAGCCTATTCAGCAAGTGTACTCAGCTTGGGGAAATTTCTCAGCTGTAAAAAATTTTGACAGTACGAATTTGTTATTTTTAAATTTTCTATCTTTAACGTTTAAAATGGAGCTTAAATGAATGTTTATATTTTTTCCTTATTTTACAGCCTATTCTTTCCAAATTCCTCAGTTTTGTTGATATAATTAGGTTTTTAAAACTTGATGTGCAAGTTTGTTATGACAAGCGAAAACTGCCTGGTGCGATGGAAACACATTTGGATTTCGCCAAACCTTTTTATCAAAACCTGCGGATTTCAAGTGCGATGGAAACATGGTAAAAGACAAATTATGACAGAGTTGAATTTAATTGTGTAGTGGATGAAGAACAGGTCAAATTAAATAAAAATTAAAAAAATTAGCATGGAAGCGGACAAACAATTAGTTGCAGGATGTTTTGCTGCTGTGCTATTGATTGAAGAGGAGGAGGAAGAAGAGACATTTTATGCAAAGAACAATAAAAGGAGAAGAAAACAGAAATCACAATGGGTGCGTCCTATGTTTTTAGAAAGTGGTTTTTATGAGACATTGCGATTGCAACTCCGACGAAATGATCCAGAGCTGTTTAAACAATTTTTAAGGATGTCTTCTTGCCCTTTGACGGAACACGGATCTCCGACGTCCCGAGCACGGCACTGATATGTGTGCATACTCCTTTAAGAGGGATTCAAAACAGAGTCAACATTTATTATGTGTAAGAAATATATAAAGGAAGCTGTGTGCTCGTCAGTCAGTCAGGGATTCAAAACAGAGTCGGCTCTTTTGTCTCCAACAGTCGCAACTGTTTTATTACTTTATGGCCCTGTTTGTTTGGAAAAGAATTGGTGTCTAGTGTATTGAGCATTTGCAGACACTTGATTAATTCATGGTCCTGTTTGTTTTGAATAGCCAGGTTTAGGTGCTGATTTGAGTGTAAACCCCTTTGAAATAACACTGCCGCACTTCATGATAATATCCTGTGAGGTAAATTGATATAATTATTTATCTTTTTAACAAATTTATACTCTTTCGCCTTTTTTAAAAATAAATTGAACACAAATTCCCTTCCTTTTTGCATTTATACGAGTGTTAAATATTTAGACTTGCCTATATGAGATTTGCCTTGTTAAGATAAATAAAAATGATCATAAAGGATATGAAAATAAACTGCGGGGGTGTGTTGCCGGTATATTATAGTCCATTCAAAACGAACGTTTGGGTATCAAAACATAACACCTTTTTGAAACTCTTTCCGCACATATTTTTTTGTTTGCTGATTATGGGGCCGCCCCCTAATGTAGGGGTAGTTGAAAGTAGTTTTGTTTTGGCTTGAAAAGAGTTTATTTTTTATTGAAGTGAAAACTTCTTTAGCCGCGTTGGGCACTTTTTGATAGGGGAAAATGTTATGGGTTCGCGTCACCGACATGCTCATGACTGGCGCACGCGCTCAATCGATTATAATCAAAAACTTTTTGATTTTGAATAAAAAAATAAATCTGACCGCCTACTATTATTCAATTAAGTATCGAAAATGAAAATATAAAAAATTAGCCGTTATAGGGACTGCCGATAGAAGTGAAAACTTATAACTTAGATGTTGAAATTCGGTTCTTTTGAAGTAATACAAAATTCTATATTTCTTGAAAGGACTAAATCTTTTTGATTGCAGTATTTTCATTAGGTCATTAACCAACTTATTAAAATATGTAGCACAAGTAACTGCGTCTTGGACATACATACTAAATTCACTAGAAGCATTGGTGTTAATGTTTCTGATATAGGCGAAATATGCGTTGCTCGTTGCAGTTCCGAGAATGGACAATACATATTAATGGTTGCCGTTTATATTTCGCCTGGAAAATCTATGAGACAGATACAACAATTTTTATTCGAAAATTTGATGATTTATACAAAAGAAGGTTCTGAAATTCTCGAAAAAAGATTCGGCGAAAAATATGATAATGGCCTCGATTCCCAGATCCGACGGGAGGGAAGTGAGTGCGGATTTGACACTTTGCGATTCTCAAATCCGCAGTCCCGGATTGGTTTAAATCGAAAATTCGGAGTGAAGACTCACGCGATAATGAAATATACGATGTCGGATTATCTTAGGCGCATTTGTCGTTCAAATCCGCAGAAAATTTGTTGCGGATCACACTTTTACAGCGCGGAAAATGTCAAAAAGAAATTCGGGGTTGCGGATTTGAGAATCGCAAAGTGTCAAATCCGCAACTCACTTCTCCGCCGTCGGATCTGGGAATCGAGGCCAATGTACCGATGATTTTAAGTGGAGACTTCAATAATAACTTTGCAGATGATAAAAATCTACCATTAATTGAATTTTTAAATGCATGTCCAATGATCGGAAACTTAGTACTACCAAATATAAAACGACGATCGATGCGGTTTTTACGCGATACTTAGATAAATTTGAATCAAACATTTTCATTTCTTACTTTAGTTACCATAACCCGATTGTATCTTTTTTACAATAAGTGCTAATGAAATAGGATGGTCAAAATTGCTACAATTATTACATAATTTAAAAAATAATTCTGAGATATCGGTTGAAGACGCAGCAGCATTAAATTTTATAGAAAAAAGTACACTTATTAATGAAGACGCAGTTACTTGTGCTACATATTTTAATAAGTTGGTTAATGTCCTAATGAAAATACTGCAATCAAAAAGATTTAGTCCTTTCAAGAAATATAGAATTTTGTATTACTTCAAAAGAATCGAATTTCAACATCTAAGTTCTAAGTTTTCACTTCTATCGGAAGTCCCTATAACTGCCAATTTTTTTTATTTAATGTTAATTTTTTATTATTTAATGTTAATTTTTCAAATTGTAGGGGTAGTTTTTATTCCTTAACGGCTGAAAACAATTGATTTGTACCTGACTACACGCATTCAATGAAATTTGAAGCCTAATTTTTTTTTATTTTCGGTCCATTTAGGGGTGGTTTTAACTGTTTAGGATTATTCCTTATCATAAAATTGGGCTTGATTTGGTATAAATCAACCACTTTCGCCAATAAATATTGAAAAAAGTGTATTCCATTGAGTTATTTTCGATTATTATTGAAATTGTTGTTGTTGTTGAAATTGGATTTTGCATTTAAATAATGACACTCTATCATAAAAGAATGAGCAAGTTCATTCTTTTATGATGACTTGCCATAACTTTTCTTAATTTCTCATTATCGTTTACACGGTCATAATTTGTTTCATTATTTCTAAGCTTTTTTAAGCTTTTTATGACAATAATTTTCGCCATTTTTCATGACAGAAATAATGACACAAATTATGATCGTGTAAACGATCATGACAATTAATGACCAAAAAAATGACAGGCGTGTCATTCGTGTAAATTCACCATAATACAGATGTACCGCTTCATACAAAATTTTGTCACCAGAAAATTTTCTAGGGGGATCTATTAATCTTCCCATCGCGAAGCTTTTGTCTACACATTCCACATAAGCTCTCCGCGCATTTCCCCAAGTTCTCTGTTGATAGACAAAGGAATAGGCGAAGGGCAGAGTGGCTTCGGAACTTCATTCCACACGGACGAAATGTACTTTTTCGCCTTCTCCACCCTCACACACTTTGCCCTATCAGCCAGGCAACAGACGACACAATTTTGTGTGAATGGCCAAGCGCCGTGCGCAGGATGATGTTTTTTTAATTTCAATTGCGGCAGGTCATAATTTTGTTTTTTTTTTCTTGTTTTCAGGCATACGTATACGTACAATTTCTGGGAAGAAATGAAATATTCTTTTTAGGCAACTTTTCGTGTTCAAGGCTATTTCGCTACATTTCAGGTGCGCGGAAAATAATCGATTTGAATTGTATTTGATTAGCCAAGGGGTCAGGCGCAGTGCACCGCAGGATGGAGTTTTTTAAATTCCAATTTTTTATATGGGGAACTTGTGAATTGTGGCAGGTCATGATTTTGTTTTTTTTCTTGTTTACAGGCATATATTTCTCCAATGAAATATTCGTATTTCCTGGCCATTGATAGTTGTTCTCGGCCGAATATTTCAGGTGCGACACGATCTGCTATTGGGTGAACTTAATTTGTGTACCGGTCGGTGGAAGTCGATCAGATGATACATATTCGCATTTTCTTCCGTAAACAAGGATGAGAATTCAATAACCACATATTGTTTCTTACAAATTTTTAATGTCATAAAAAATGCATAAGGAAAAAGACATTCACTAATTGTTATTCATAAATGTCAATTTTGGTACATATGTACATGTTAAGAACTGACTGAAACATTCTTTCGTCTATGTCAATTTTATAGGGTAGTAATAGGTAATTTAAGGTGGGCGAAGGGGTTTTTAAGAAAATAACTGAAGATTTAAATTTTTTATTTTACTCATACTCGATGTGTTTTGAAGTGTGGAGCTACACCGCTTTTGCAGTGAGCGACATATTTGTTACAAAAGTCAGGAGCGGAACGCGTTGGATTGATTGAGAGAGGGCGGGTGGAACTCACTATACAGCCACCTCCTCGTGATGAGTTCTGCGTTATTTTGCGTTGGTTTTGAACGTAAAATAAGCTGAGAGCTGTATAAATACACTCACTCAAATATGTCATTGTTTTTCGGTCAGTTTTTACTAAAAACTACATTATCCCAGACATCCCACTCCCAATCTTTGTGTGATAAGTTAAGGAGAAACAATTTAATTTCCAAAATATTGCAAAACATTTTTGAGTGAGTGCATATAAGTAACAATGAAATAAACTTCAACAGAATATTCATAAATAAAATATATTGATTTTTATCCTCCTGTATTAAGATTGATTTGGAAATATAGACTATCCATAGAAGTTAACACTCCTTAAGTGTGCTCCTATGCACACTATTTTTTTATGTGGTAAAGTCAAGCTTAGGAATTACTACTAGTACAACTAGTCTGTCATGTCGTTCAAACTCATGGTCAGTGTCTAGTAGTAATCTATGAACACGCGCTCCCCAATCCCTTCCCAGTAAAGGGGACAGTCTAGAACTGATGGCTGAACCATCCCTCAATATCCTGGGCATAACTTTAACTGAAGATCTGCGATGGAGTAATCACATATTCGAAATCGCTAAACAAGCATCTCAATGCTTGGGATTCCTTAAAAGATGCAAATTCCTCATTCCGCCGTCGGCCAGGGCTATAATATACAAATCCTACATTCGGCCCCGCCTTCAATTCAACTCATATCTCTGGGCAGGGGCACCGAGTACCACCTTAGCGCGGCTGGACAAGGTGCAGAACCGCGCTCTCCAACTCATTGGCGACGACGTCATTTGCTCCAAAATTGATTCACTAAGTCACCGCAGGAATGTAGCAGCCCTGGTAAAATTCTACCGCATCTACCATAACGACTGTTCCACCGAAATATATAATCTCCTGCCTTCACGGCGATGTTTTTCCCGCAACACAAGACTTGCCCATTCGGCTCATCCCCACTATCTACAGCCCTTATTTTCGCGCACACACCAGTTTAGTAATTTGTTCTTTTCGAGAACAACTCGACTGTGGAACAACCTTCCACAGTCAGTTTTCCCAAACTCATATAACACCCAAGAGTTTAAACGCAAGGTTCATCTTCACCTCTTCATGTACCCCCAGACTCCCTATAATCTGTTTTATTCTTTCTCTATCCTTCGAGCTAAGCTTACTGCCAGACACCTGACGTTGACGTGTAAGACATGACGGACTGGTAGTACAAAGGGTGACACCTGAGCTTAGACTTTCACATAAAAAAAAAAAAATCTTGATTTGAAGGATAGAAGAGAAAGGATAGGTTAGGGGTCTGGAGGGTGCGTGAGTAGATGTCGATGAACCTTGCGTTTGAACTCTGAGATGTTATATGAGTTCGGAAACACAGACTGTGGAAGGCAGTTCCACAATCCAGTTGTTCTATTTATAGACGAACTGTTAAAACGTAATTGTTCGTGAAGAGGAGGGCTGTAGCCTGTGGGGGTGAGCCGAGTTGGCTAGTCTTGTGTTGCGGGAAAAAAGTTGCCGTGTAGGCAGGAGGTTTCTAATTTCAGTGGAACAGTTGCTATGGTAATAGCGGTAAAACTTGCTGAGTGCAGCTACATTCCTTCGGTGGCTTGAAAGGTCGAAGGAAGAGCAAAGGGTGCAATCGCCAATGAGTTTGATGGCGTGATTTTTTACCAAGTCCAGCCAGCCAAGGTGGTTTTTGGAGCGCCCCCCCCCCCAGATATACGAGTTGTATTCAAGCGGAGCCGAATGTAGGACTTATATATGTATATGAGGAAGAGCCAGTGAGCCTTGCGGTTGCACTCTTGGATATTGTAGGAGTTCATTTTTTAGCAGCCGGGTGGGTCACAAACATCAGAGCTAAGGTAGACAGTTTTGTTGGAGTGTTATGCCTCCTGAAACAAGTGAACCACGCTAACGGTTGGAATGAAATCAACATGTTTTGATTTTTAGTGGAAGTTGGGAACCATGTTGTATGTTTATAGTGGTGTTGAGAACTTAGCCAGTAAACATCCTTCGAAATAGTAATTTGAACGGTGCACTTCGTGGATGTTTGCGCGAATGTTGGCAATCTAGTTGGAGTGTCTGTATATTTCATGATGCCAACTTGGTTGTCAACCAAGTTTGTCGTGTGTATGCTGTCAACCAAGTTTGTCGTATGTATGATCTACGCCTACGCTGGACGAACATGAAATGAGAATTGCTGAAGCAGCGCCCCCAAAAATCCAGTTCAGCCCAACGCCAAAGGGAAGAAAGGCACTAGGACAACCTATGAAGAGATCTAAAGACGGAATAGAAATGGACTTACGTGCCTTACACGTGGATTACTAAAGCCCGAACTAAATATGACGTGCCGTACCACAACCGTACGTGCCCTCGCGTACGAACTACGGAATCCAATCCCGCATCCAAACAAACAAAACAATTCGTAGATTTTGTTCTAAAAGGTTATGTTCATTAATTCATGAAGTATTATATGAAATAAAAGCGTAACAAACTACAGTCAACCAAGACCAATTCTAAACTACGCTGGAATTTTCTTACATAGTAGCATAAATTTTAATTTCGAACTTGCTCTCCATTTCAGCAGAGCTTATGCTAGTTTAGAAATGGCCTGAATACTTCGTTTGACACACTCAGTTATTCGTTTGAAATACATTTGCCGCGAGGATAATCCCCTTACTACTAAGTTTTCATATAGAGTTTACGATGGGTTTTCTCAAAGTAGAAACGGAGGTAGAGTAAAGTTTCTTTAACCAGTCCGGTTCAGTCGAGTTTTGCATATGTGTGCGATTGAGTCTCCGTTATTGCATATATACCAAAGGCGACGCAATGTAATATTACTTATCTGACACTTTCGCCCAGAGCTGTCATGGAAATGCCATCTTTTTCCCTATGCATTTTTTATGACATTAAAAATTTGTAAGAAACAATATGTGGTAATTGAATTCTCATCCTTGTTTACGGAAGAAAATGCGAATATGTATCATCTGATCGACTACCACAGCCGGTACACAAATTAAGTTCACCCAATAGCAGATCGTGTCGCACCTGAAATATTCGGCCGAGAACAACTATCAATGGCCAGGAAATACGAATATTTCATTGGAGAAATATATGCCTGTAAACAAGAAAAAAACAAAATCATGACCTGCCACAATTCACAAGTTCCCCATATATAAAATTGGAATTTAAAAAAACTCCATCCTGCGGTGCACTGCGCCTGACCCCTTGGCTAATCAAATACAATTCAAATCGATTATTTTCCGCGCACCTGAAATGTAGCGAAATAGTCTTGAACACGAAAAGTTGCCTAAAAAGAATATTTCATTTCTTCCCAGAAATTGTACATACGTATGCCTGAAAACAAGAAAAAAAAAACAAAATTATGACCTGCCGCAATTGAAATTAAAAAAAAAATTTAAAAAAAAAAAAAACCGACTTCAAAACTACATATACCTATGCATGCATATGTACAAACTTAAACTAAAAAGTAAAAAATAATATTTTAATTACCTCAAAGCAAGAGCCTTAAAGGACAGTTAAAAAAATTATTGATATTTATATATGTATGTATCTATTTAATATTTTTAAAAAGTTCATTTTGGAGTCGGTGCCAGCCAAAGAACAATTACGTTTATACATACCCTGAAAGCTTGGGTGCAAAAGAAAACTTACGTTAATACATACCTTTGGCTGGCACCGACTCCAAAATGAACTTTTTAAAAATATTAAATAGATACATACATATATCAATAATTTTTTTAACTGTCCTTTAAGGCTCTTGCTTTGAGGTAATTAAAATATTATTTTTTACTTTTTAGTTTAAGTTTGTACATATGCATGCATAGGTATATGTAGTTTTGAAGTCGGTTTTTTTTTTTTTTTAAATTTTTTATTTTTTACTTTTTAGTTTAAGTTTGTACATAAGGTATAGTTTTGAAGTCGGTTATTACAAAATTGTATTCTACTCGTCATACCCTTTCATTTGATATCCATGAAGGGGGTCGGGAAACAAAATTGCAAAATTCGGCCGCCATCTTGGAACCGACCGCCATTTTTTTACAAAATTTATATGGGACCACCTCTGAGGTATAACGTACCAAACAAAAAAAGAATCATCAAAATCGATTCATAATTGGCGGAGTAATCGCGTAACATACATAGAAAAAAAAAAAAACATACATTCGAATTGATAACCTCCTCTTTTTTGAAGTCGGTTAAAAATATTAAATAGATACATACATATATAAATATCAATAATTTTTTTAACTGTCCTTTAAGGCTCTTGCTTTGAGGTAATTAAAATATTATTTTTTACTTTTTAGTTTAAGTTTGTACATATGCATGCATAGGTATATGTAGTTTTGAAGTCGGTTTTTTTTTTTTTAAATTTTTTATTTTTTACTTTTTAGTTTAAGTTTTTACAAAATTGTATTCTACTCGTCATACCCTTTCATTTGATATCCATGAAGGGGGTCGGGAAACAAAATTGCAAAATTCGGCCGCCATCTTGGAACCGACCGCCATTTTTTTACAAAATTTATATGGGACCACCTCTGAGGTATAACGTACCAAACAAAAAAAGAATCATCAAAATCGATTCATAATTGGCGGAGTAATCGCGTAACATACATAGAAAAAAAAAAAAAAAAACATACATTCGAATTGATAACCTCCTCTTTTTTGAAGTCGGTTAAAAACATCATCCTGCGCACGGCGCTTGGCCATTCACACAAAATTGTGTCGTCTGTTGCCTGGCTGATAGGGCAAAGTGTGTGAGGGTGGAGAAGGCGAAAAAGTACATTTCGTCCGTGTGGAATGAAGTTCCGAAGCCACTCTGCCCTTCGCCTATTCCTTTGTCTATCAACAGAGAACTTGGGGAAATGCGAGGAGAGCTTATGTGGAATGTGTAGACTAAAGCTTCGCGATGGGATTTATACCCAGCAAATTTGCTGGTGACAAAATTTTGTATGAAGCGGAACATCTGTATTACATATATTTAAGTCTGTGATTTAAACACAGCAAATTTGCTGGTGACAGAATTTTGTATGAAGCGGAACATTTACTTATGTAATTAAAGGTAGGTTTACATTTGCAAGTGCTTTCGCGAAAGTCACTTTCACGAAAGTAAATAGAATAGGGCTCTATCCACTTGCGCAAGTGCTAGTTCACTGTCATGCAATGTTTACATAGCGTAAGTGGAAGCGAAAGTTAGACTTTCATGTCAAAAACGACTTACTTTCGCAAAAGTACTTGCAAATGTAAACCTTACTTAAAAGTGAAAAAATATCATATTATGGCTCTTCGGTGGCTTTATAAATAAATTAAAAAATTTCGCGGAAATAATATAAAGTCTGAAGTGTGAAAAAGAATACCATGAAAAAGCGTAATTAGTGGCTAGTCTCTATGGTTTACTCACTCGCAAATGTTCTCTCCACCGAATCTGAGCCGATGTCATCCAGTTTGTAATTTTTAAATTAGTAAATACTTAATTTAGTGTTTCAACTTGCTTCTAATTTCTGGTGATAGTGACAATTCGCTCGAGCTTTTTAATTTTATTTTTATTTTCTTTTTCTGGTTTTTGTGTTCGGTGTTTTCTTTTGTTTTTTTTTTTTTGTTGTTGTTGTGCTAAGGTTTCTCCAGCTGGTTGGTAGCCTTTACCTTATGTGCAATTTTTAATCTTTTTTTAAACATTTTTCTTTTTCTCTCAATTCCTTTTTTTTGTGCAGAGGTCATTAAATAAAAGAATAAAATTGGGTGTTAATTTTATTTTCAATACCATAACCTCATTTTTTAATATTTTTCCTTTTCGGGTGGGTCAACAGGTTTGCAAGCAGTGCTCTCCGGAAATTGCCCGAGATGGGATTTTCTGTGAAGGTGTATGTGGGGCGTTTTTCATCTCACCTGCCTCAATCCTCGAGTAAGTGGCAAACCCTCGGCCCCTAGAAGGTCAACTTGCAATGAATGCTTCAACATTCAACCCTGCCACGTCCTAAGACTAATGAAAAACATCTCTGATGTCTTTCTCGATGGACATGAAAATGTCATGGGTCGTTTTAACAATTTCTCTGGAAATATCTCACATTTTCAGATGTTAGCCGATGACGTCCAGTCGATTAACGTCCGCCTCGATAGTTAATCAGACACCCTTGATTCTGTTGCGACTAACTCGGGTTCCCTAATGAATAAATACCAAGAAATTTCTTCCCGGGTTGCAACAGTCTTTGACTCGATCGACGACATACATTCAGCGATCCTCAATCCTGTCGCCACTTCATCCTGCTCTGTCAACTCCTTAGCTCCTCTTCATCCTATATTAGACGACATTAAAACGAGTACGAAGCGTGTTCGTGCTGATATTGAATCCCTGTCAACAGCAGTGGTGCAAAATCACAAAGCCTATTGCGTTCTCTATCGCTAAAATTTGAAAATGTTAGTGATAGGATAAACTCCCCCTCGGCGGCGCTAGTACCTTATGACGCCCCGCAGGTAGAGGAACAGCTTCTTTCTACACCCTGTCCCACAACTGTTTCTCTAACGGAGGATGATGCAGCTGCTCTAAACACCACAGCCCTGAACGACCGGGCCATAATACTTGAAAAGGGCCCTTCGGTGGATTCTGCTCCAGTCTTGCTCATGACCAGACGGATGCTGTCACTGCAAACCCCTATACAAGTTCGTCTATCCGCGCACCCACTCTTCCAATGGGCTCAAACTATATCCCAAAATCGGATGCTGCATCAACATCTTCTATTAGTATCGTTGGACCGTCGGGCACTGGAGATTCTGAGTCTCCGGTAACCTGCGCTAATCTGATAACGGTACCCAAGCCGCGATATAAAACATCACATAATATTAAGATTTAGGCCAATTCCTAATTTCTGTTATAATATGAAAAACAATTAATAAATTAAAATGCTGAATCAAAAGCTCATTCACCTGAACGGGTCGATTCACTCTGCAATGTCAGCAATAACCAATGAAAATTAAAAATTGGTGAATGAACTCTTGACTCACGCATTCAGGTGCAATAACTTTGTTATTGCTAACTAAGCAATAAATAATTGTATAAATATGTAGAAGATACGAGCTTTAAGGCGGAGTGACAATAAACACGTCAATAACCACACATTCAGTTTTATTTTATAATCAAGTCAAACCGCTCCAAAGTGTTGAAGTTGTCTGGTCTTCAACACATCTCATCGATCGTTTTACTCTGAGCTATCAACATTGGTCCTTTGAGCAAAAAAGTGTTCTAAAGAACCAAGTGTCTTTAGAATATACAAAAATTCCTCTAGAACATCGTGTCTTGAGGCAATACAAAAACAAAAAAAAGCACATCCTCTAGAACAGTGATTCCCAAAGTGGGTTTTTGGGGTTCCGTGTCACCAGCGCCGAAGCGCAAATACATTCGCAGACTCACTGGCGCTGCACGGCTGTTTAACGCGTTCTCGCTAATCAGAAGGTGCGAGTGGCCTTTCTTCTTTGAAATTTGGTCTACGTCACGCCGCGTAACATTTTGGCCGCCATTCCGTATTCCCATGTCGAGGGGGTTGTGAAGAAAATGTTATTCCGCCCTCTTGAGATGGGCGCCATGGACCAAACGATAGTATGCTATGTTGGTTATGGTGTTCTTTTTATCATACCCTTTCATTTGATACCCTTGTCTAAGGGGCTGTGAAGAATATTTCAATCCGCCCTCCTGAGACTGCCGCCATGGATCTAAAGGTATATTGAGTACACCATATTGCATTGTCATCGGAGCTGAAGTTGTGTGCAAAATTTCAGGGTGATCGGGTGGTAACCGGAAGTATTCAAAAATTCGATTGCAATATATGTACCGGACAAACAGAGCGAGCTAATAAAAACGTTTTAAAATATATTAAAGGATGGATATATACATATATCATATATTATTTTATTTTCTCATCGTTGGGTTCCGCCAAATTTTATACATTGGTGAAAGGTTCCGTACGAAATAAAGTTTGGGAAGCACTGCTCTAGAACATCGTGTCTTGAGGCTCTGCAAACTAATTAAATTGAGGAAAATCCTCGTTAATTTCAGCTACATCGATCTACAAACCTTTACTGCGCAACCATGGAAAAGATATTAACCCTGCAAAATATTACTTCAAAGACCATCCAAAGGCTGAATACCAACTTTCGGAAGGATTCCAAAAGTAGGAAGACAAAGGACTATGTATAAACCCAGTTCATCGCCTTGGACAACCTAATTAATATCAACCAACTCATCCGGGATGACGAAACTTGTGGTGATTGAGCAAACCAATATCTTGCTCTAATTTAAGTTCAATTGTAGTTGCGAAAGAGCTACAAGTGAAAAACCTCACCCAGCACTGGCATCAGCATTTTCACCACCGCCTCAAGCACCAACAAGCTGCAAGAAAGAACGAAAGTTCACCAGTCCAAAATAGATTCAACAAAGGTGACGACGGGACGTTTAATATTTTTATAAATTAGTAACAAAACGACGGGACGTTTAATATTTTAATAAATTAGTACCAAACCATTAATCAGTGATTGTTTTTATTCCAATTCCCAATTAACTTGCTTTTAAACATTTTTTGGTCCTTCGAGCCGGATCTTGCGATACGTTTATCAAGATCCGAAAATTAACATTGAAAGTTGACAGTGAAGGTGATAGTGAAGTGGCAGTAATCGTGAAGTTACAACCAACATCAACTTCATCACCATAACATCAGAACCACCAGAGGAACATCGAGGAACATCGAGCACCACAACCAATTTAAGCAGAACCTGATTTAATAAGGAATTAAGGTTAGTAAACATTTTTTTGTTGATTGATCCCGGAACTTTTGCCTACCACAATACCACCCAACTCCCGTGAACTTGCTACAACACACGAGTGCCCCAGTTCTTTAATTACAAAACAAAGTAAAATAAAAATTTCCATCACTCGGTGCCGTAAGCTAAGAAATTCCATAAATCGCAATGGAAGGTGATTCGGAAACCCGTAATTTGACTCCCACTGTCGACGAATTAATTTCTGATCAAGCTATTAATCAGACAGAGCTTGAACGATTTATAAAAAATTATAAAAAAAAGTCGAAAGACAGATTAAAGGAAGGATACATCACTGAGCGTAAACTTCTATTAAATGCACAGTGGCAAATTATAGAAAAAACCCATCGCATGTTGTTGAAGCTATACAGCAGCGAGCATAAAAACATTAAATACTTCAAAGACGATGTCTTTAGTGAATTAGAAGAAACCTACTGCCAAGCCTGTGGATTAATGACTGATCAACTGCAGGCATTAAAGCCACCACCAAAAGCACCAGTTCCATCACCCGTTCCGTCAACACCATTTCCCGTTGCACCAGCGACTCGGTCAGAAAACACCGAGATCAAGTTACCAAGAATTAATATACCTACCTTTTCCGGAAATTACGTGAACTTCCTTCTTTTCACGATTTGTTTATCTCGCTGATTCACGAAAATAAGCAATTGAGTAATGTTCACAAATTGCATTATTTGAGAAATAGTGTCAGTGGAGAAGCTGAAAATCTTATTAAACATCTTCAGCTCACGGACTCCAACTACACTTCAGCATGGGAACTACTGAAGGGGCGATATCACAATCATCGCATCCTTGTTACCGCCCAACTGAACCTGTTAATATCCATGCCTACCCACAGTCAAGAGACTGCTCAGCAATTAAGAAGAATGCTGGACAAATTAAATGAAGTGCTAGAAGCACTAAAAGGTCTTAAGGTCATAACCACAAATTGGGACCCATTAGTAATACACCTTCTTACCCAAAAACTGAATCGTGTGAAATCACACATTGGGAAACAAATTTAAGCACCCGCAATGATGCAACCGCTTTACCCACCATCAACGAATTTAAGAATTTCATCGAAAGACGATTTCGTACCTTAGAATCCATTGGGGGCGCAAAAAATATTACTCGTGAAACCCCATTCAACAGTAAACCAGAAAGCATCAAGGTGCATTTAGCTCAACCACATCAATTAACAAACCCTACACATTCAAGAGGATCTGCAGTTAAGTGCCCCTGCAACAAATTTCACCTTTTTTTTTTTTTTTTTTTATGTGAAAGACTAGAGTCTCAGGAAAACCCCTTTATACTGTGTCGACAATCTATTTTCTTCATATAGAGTGCAATGTCGAACAGCAGCTCCAGTCGGGGAAGGAAGGAGCTGTCACAACCTACCAGAGATATTTTTCAGTCCACCTACTCCCAAACCATTACTGTCGCGACTTTGACATCGGGGCATCGAGAAACAACTCGCTGGAGTGTTATGCCTCCTGAAACGAGTTGAATCTCATCAACCAACCGATGACATGCGCTTTTGGTGGAGCGGGGAAGGGCTAAGGAAGGCTATGATAGAAGGAATCAGGAATGTAAAGAGGGAAGAAGAAAGAAGGAAAGTTATATAGGCGAGAAAGTGGAAAAGGCGAAGGACCGTGGGGCTGGCCGGGATTTGAACCCGGGACCTCTGGGATAGTAGTCATGCGCCTTACCTCTAGACTACCGAGGCCCCCTGTTTCGTGAATGCCCACAGTTTATAAAAATGAACCCCAACCAGCGTCTTAATTACACTCAACGCAAGGGTCTGTGCTGCAACTGTTTTGGGAATACACACATTACAAGTCACTGCCCAAAAACCTCCTCATGCCATAAATGCCAAAAGAAACACAACACTTTCTTACATCTTGATAAGATTAATGCCTCACCTCGAAACAATACTCCTCAAACTGATCCAGATCACTTGGCCACGACACCTGTGCACACCTACCTAGCAAAGAAACCAACACACACCAGTACGCTCCTCGCCACAGCTCTTATTAAGGTACACAGCACTGAAGCTGGTACTATCACCCTTAGAGCCTTGGTAGATCCAGGATCAGAAGTATCATTTATTACAGAAAGAAGTGCTCAACTACTTAAATTAAAAAGAAAAACAACAGATTTAGGAATCACCTGTGTCGGAAATGTCGAATTGGATACCATTCGCGGAGTTACCAACCTCAATTTCGGAGCACATTTTAAAGATGATCAAAACATTGAACTTCAAGCCTTCGTGATTAACCAAATCACAGGAAAACTACCATCATATTCAACTAACCCTCAAAGGTGGACTCATCTTGAAGGGTTACAGCTAGCCGATCCCTTCTACTTCAACACAGGGGACATTGATATACTGCTAGGGGTAGATGCATATGTAAAAATTATAGAAGGCAGAGTTATCAAAGGGGCACCTAATAGTCCTATAGCCCAATGTACTTCCCTGGGTTGGATCCTTTGTGGACCAACTACTAGTGTAGGGACAACGTCCTACTACTCACCTATTACTTGACTGCAAAAGACTGTGCACAAAATCATAGCCTACTTGCATCAAGTAATATAAAAAATAGAAAACAATAAATTAATTAATGAGTTGTCAACAAAGGTTTTTGACGTTAAAAAACGATATAAAAATAAATAGTTATATATAAAATAAAAGCTGTGTATAATATAAAATATAAATAAGATAAACATATGTGAATAAAAGTTTAATATAAATAAATGATAAAATATATTGTGTAAAAGTAGTGTTCAATAAATAGACTTTTCTCGTTGTGCCGACTCCGCACACAACACGATACTAGTACACCAGAAACTCGATCTACCATAAGTCTAGTGTGCACGAATAAACCCACAATTGATGAATTGTTAAAGAAATTCTGGGAAGTCGACGAAATTCCCAATAAACAACATCATACAAAAGAAGAAGTAATGTGTGAAAACCACTTTCAAACCACTCATAAACGACTCTCAAGTGGAAGATATGAGCTAAACCATCCATTTAAATCACATCCAACTGCACCCGTATTAGGCGAGTCTCGAGCAATTGCTCTGAAAAGATTTCTCAGTGTAGAAAAGAAACTTTTCAGAAACCCAACATTAAAAGTAGAGTATAAAAAGTTTATGGATGAGTATCTTAACTTAGGACATATGGAGATCGTCGATGAAGACGACCCAGTCGATTACATGCCCAACTATCTACCTCACCATAGTGTAGTAAAAGAAGAAAGCACTACTACTAAGGTAAGAGTAGTCTTCGATGCCTCAGCTAAGACTACGAATTACACCTCTCTTAATGACCACATGATTGCCGGACCAACCATACAAGATGACCTAGCCAATATACTACTACGCTTTCGAATCCACAAATATGCATTTACCGCCGATATCGAAAAAATGTACAGACAAATCATGATTGCTAGAGAAGATACTGATTATCAACGCATACTGTGAAGAGAAGACCCATCTGAACCTATAAAGGAGTACCGATTACTTACGGTTACATACGGGACATCAAGTGCGCCATTCCTAGCGATTCGCACACTACACCAATTAGCCCATGATGAAGAACATGATTACCCCTTAGCTTGCAAAACCATCCTCAGGGATTTTTACGTTGATGATCTTATGTCTGGAGCATTTACCGAGGACGAGGCCATAAATCTCCAACAAAAACTACGGCACGTTTTGAAGAAAGGAGGATTTCATCTTCGTAAGTGGACAAGCAACTCAAATGCCATTTTGGAAGGTGTTCCAAATGAAGATCGTGAAATAAAGACCAACATGGAACTTAATATAAACAACACGATAAAAACATTAGGGATACATTGGAACCCGTCAAGCGATTGTTTTCAATTTAAAATTAAACCACTAACAAATGATCCCAAGACAAAAAGGGACCTGCTTTCAGAAATAGCAAGGCTTTTTGATCCGCTGTGATGGTTGGCACCCATCGTAGTAATCACGAAAATCATGATGCAACAGCTATGGCTGATAAAGACAGAATGGGACCAGCAATTACCCAATACAATAGCACGCCAGTGGCAAGAATTCCGTGCAGACTTGCCACTAATAGAAAAAAAAAAATACCGCGATGGTTATACATCAAGCCAGAAGGCGAATTCCAAATACGCGGATTCTGTGACGCATCAGTCCAAGCGTACGCAGCAATTCTATACATGCGCACACCTCATTGTAATGAGTATAAAACAACGTTAATGCTAGCCAAAACTAGAGTCGCTCCTACTAAACAACTAAGCTTACCCCGATTAGAACTGTGTGCTGCATCCCTCCTCGCGAAACTTGTAAAACAAGTTCTCTGTAAAATTCTAAGGAAACCAACCACCGTCTATCTATGGAGTGATTCTACCATAACGCTCTCTTGGATCCAAGGGCATCCTTCAAAATGGACAACTTTTGTAGGCAACCGTGTAAGTGCCATTCAAACTGACACCGATGGATGTTTTTGGAGATACGTTCCTACTAAGGACAACCCAGCCGACTGTGCAAGCAGAGGAGTAAAGCCTGTACAGTTGAAGGATCATAAAATCTGGTGGAACGGTCCATTATGGCTTAAGGAAGAACCTGAGAAATGGCGTGAAAACATAATAAAAGAGACCAAACTAGAGACAAAAAAAATCAGAGTTCATGTAGCCAAGATCACCACACAAACATCAGAAGATGAGATCAACGACCTCCTGACTAGGTTTTCCATATGGAGGAAACTACTGAGAATAATAGCACTATGTACCCGATTTTATAATAACTGTAGGAAACCACAACAGAAAACTACAGGATATGTAAGAAATGAAGAAATAAGAGCAGCTAAACGACTAGTGATCAAGTTAGCTCAAATTCAAGCATTTCCTAACGAAATTCATGCATTGAAAAACATGCTCCCATTAGACAAAAAGAGTACCATCCAAAACCTAAATCCATTCCTCGACAATCAGAACATTATGAGGGAGGCGGGCGACTAAAAAATTCAGATGTACCGTACAGTGAGAAACATCCTATTATCCTTGGAGCGACCGGACATGTTACGAACCTCATCATAGACGATGCACATAAGTTATCGCTACATGGAGGTGTACAATTGACACTTGCCACCATCCGAATGGAATACTGGATTAAACACGCGCGAAGATGTGTGCGACAAAAAATCCATAAATGCCTTACGTGCTGGAGATATAAGGCAACAACACCGCAACAGCTAATGGGAAATCTACCAGAAGCTAGAGTGACCAGAAGTAGACCATTTCAAAATGTAGGTATAGATTTTTGTGGTCCAATCGTACTCAAAGTATCAAAATGCCGAGGAAGAGTAAAGACGTCCAAGGGTTACATATCTGTGTTTATATGCCTATGTACAAAGGCCATTCACCTCGAAGCCGTCAGTGAACTATCAACGAACGCATTTTTGGCAGCATTCAGAAGATTCGTAGCCAAACGGGGACTTAGCACGCATATCTTTAGTGATTGCGGCACTAACTTTATTGGTGCCAACCGTCAGCTTGGTGCAATCAACCTACAACGAGAATGGGGATTAACAGAAGAGACTTATGGTATAATAGAACAAATGGGTGTCAAATGGCATTTTATACCACCAGGTGCTCCACATTTCGGAGGGCTCTGGGAAAGCGGCGTTCGAGCCACAAAAAACCACTTAAAACGAGTCATGGCAGACTCGTTACTCACATTCGAAGAAATAACAACCTTGTTGACCCAAATTGAAGCATGTTTGAACTCCCGACCACTATGCCCACTGTCAGATGACCCCGACGACACCGAAGCACTCACTCCAGGACATTTCCTCATTGGCAGTGCTCTAATTGCTCCCCCA
The DNA here is from genome assembly GCA_949987705.1 of Thereva unica. Taxonomy (NCBI): domain Eukaryota; kingdom Metazoa; phylum Arthropoda; class Insecta; order Diptera; family Therevidae; genus Thereva; species Thereva unica. Next base: position 164,943,914 of record OX465281.1, on the reverse strand, counting down.
GAAGAAAATGTTTCTGATAAGCACATCAGTAGGATAAATCGTTGGAAACATATACAACATGTGCACCAAAGCTTCTGGAGAAAATGGCAGAAGGAATACCTCCATAGACTCCAACAACGACCTAAATTTCTAAAACCAAACCCTAATATAAGAGTAGGCAATCTAGTAATAATAAAAGATGAAAGACTTCCACCAACTTGCTGGGCGCTTGGCAGAGTAATCGAAGTGCACCCTGGGTCAGATGGACTAGTGCGAGTAGTTACGATCAAGTCAAGAAACTCTATACTCAAACGACCAATTTCAAAAATATGCTTACTACCAATCGAAGAAAACCGACAGCAAGTCCCAAATTCCTCCAATCACCCAATTAACTAAGATAAAGAAAATAAGAAGGTAACTTTAGCACAAGTAAGAAACTCTACATATAAGTTGTATACAAAAAAAAAAAAAAATTATAAATAAGTAAATAAAAAAAAAAAATCCCCAAAAGCCCAACAACCAGTCAATAATTAACCATGTTTTACAGCGTCATGAATCATATCTGCATCATATTACTTATGGGCTACTTCCCAATAGCAGTGCACGGTATTATCGCCTACGACTGCGGCCACAACAACGTAAATATATCTACATTATCACTAATTGAGGTCGAAGAATGCCATATAGAAAAACCATCAACAAAAGTAGAACTTGAAGAGATCCAATTACTCCAATTGAGCGAAGTTACATATGTACATACCTACCAATGTAAAGTAAGCATTATCCAGTCTGTATATACCTGTGGCATGTTTAGTCACATTTCGTTGGTACCGGGAGGATTATCAACCTTCATCAGTGACATATCGAACGAAGAATGTATGACCCTACACCAAAAAGGAGAATTTAGATTAACTAACCACCGACTAATCGGGGAAATAAAACCCAATTCGTCCTCAAGCTACTCGGAGGTGGTCGTGGGAGAAGTAGATGAAAACGGTGCATGTAGAGGACAACACCAACTAGCGGACATTCCTGGTCAAACGCTTTAGTTATACAAGCCATAACCATAACCATTACCGACAATCTTAGTACAGCTAGACTAGATGAGAACAAGATCACAATAAGAGGCAATATTGTGTGCCCCTATCTCAATACGAAGTGCACCGATCCTGAAAACGGAATTACATTTTGGAAATTAGTGCCTGATGAACGATGTGAAGATTACAAATACGATGTGCTATGGGAAGGCCAAGCAACTAAGGTCCTTAGCCTACATAACAGCACTACCATAAATCCAACAGTCATATATACTGTAAACACAGAAAACAACATCTTCGCACTGGAAATAAGAAGAGAAATACCAATCTGTCAAGCCAAAGGATACCAAACGGAACATCCCCGTCTAGTAATTGTACCAAAGGTAACAAATCAGTTCCTATTCACCAAAAAATCAGTAGCGTCCAATAATTTAGATATCATAACGTATGTAAACTCTAAATTCGTATACGCAGAAAGGCACATGAGACAACAAATAGAGCAACTGTACCTTAATCTCATAACACGTCGATGTGAACTAGAACGGGAAGTATTGCAGACGCTATTAACGATAGCACCTCACTATCCTGATGAATTCGCTTGGAGGTACATTAAAGAACGAGGATACACGACGGTACCTCGCGGCGAAGCCATATACATAATTAAATGTCAACCAGTCGAAGTCGCTGTACGTGCCAGTGAGAAGTGTTTTAATGAACTGCCGATTAGCTACATGAATAAGACATTCTTTATGACTCCGAAAACGCATCTCATACAAGAATTTGGAACAGAAGAACACTCTTGAATTCAGCTTACTACATTTTAGGGGATTGGTATGGACTCAATCCCACAATACATAAGATAAGAAGCCCAGGGAAATTACACCCATCACTAACCACCAACTGGAAGTATGAAGAGCCAGGTGACTTAATGAAGGCAGGTATATATACGACCAATGCACTAAATGGACTCCGACGCCAAGCAATGTATGCATCAGAAAGACAAGCGATTACAAATATTATTACGAAGAGACTGCTGGGAGAAGACGTTGGTCATCAAGATATGGATGTTCTTAAACTAATCACACCAGGTGCAATGCACAGCGTAATGGAAACCGTGCAGCTTAAGATATGGACTACCCTCAGTGAAGTTGGAAAAATATATCTAATTGTGATTGGAATATGCAGTATCATAAAAGGAGTTAAATTCATATGTGACACTATTATAAACGGCCGCCGACTACATAATCTCTTTGGGTGAAACTGGAGAATCATCGCTGCAACATGCGACACACTCACAAACCTCGTCGTACACAATCATCTCCAGAGCAGGACACATCCCGTAAATGATCCGACTTCCGAATTAATAGCAGTCGTCGCTCAAAATCCTAATAACCCGCACACCTCACTCTCCTTAACGAAAGGAAATCCCTCTATCCCTCCATATCTAACCCGGTCAACAATTAAAATGTTTACTAGATCCCGTCAGAACCATCACCTGGTACCGAAATCCAGCAGCTGTTGAAATCAAGGAGATTTCAAGGGGGGCAGAATGTATAAACCCAGTTCATCTAATTTAAGTTCAATTGGAGTTGCGAAAGAGCTACAAGTGAAAAACCTCACCCAGCACTGGCATCAGCATTTTCACCACCACCTCAAGCACCAACAAGCTGCAAGAAAGAACGAAAGTTCACCAGTCCAAAATAGATTCAACAACGGTGACGACGGTACGTTTAATATTTTTATAAATTAGTAACAAAACGACGCGACGGGACGTTTAATATTTTAATAAATTAGTACCAAACCATTAATCAGTGATTGTTTTTAATACGCTTTTATTAGCTTCACTTGTAACTATGTAATAAAATCTTGTAAGTTAAATTTGACCCACTTCCCGGTTTCCGATTCAGCTGAAATTTTGCACACACGTTTAGTTTGGATGACAATGCAATCTGACTATTTTGTAAAAAAAATCAAGATGACGGGTCCAGGATGGCGGACGAATTTTGCAATTGTGTTCGCCGACCCCCCGACATGGGTATCAAATGGATGGGTATGACAAATACAATGCAATTAGCTGTGTACCGTAATTCTAAATTCAAAATGGATACGCGTTAATTAGCTGCACTTGTAACTATGCAATAAAATCTTGTAAGTTAAATTTGACCCACTTCCCGGTTTCCAATTGAGCTGAAATTTTGCACACACGTTTAGTTTGGATGACAATGCAATCTGACTATTTTGTAAAAAAATCAAAATGACGGGTCCTAGAAGGCGGCCGAATTTTGCAATTGTGTTCGCCGACCCCCCGACATGGGCCAACACAAAATGGCTGAATGCGGCCAACACAAAATGGCTGAATGGCGATTACCTTTTTCTTTAAAACCCACTCGGTTAGGGTATCAAATGAAAGTGTATGAAGGAGTCTGATGATTGAACCAAGTAGCATAAAGTGCTAGAGTTCATTTAATGCTGTAGAGTATGAGGTCCCACCGAAGCCAAGGTGGAAAAAGTGCTGAGGACTGATTGGTATGATGGTCAAAGATTAAGGTATACATACATAAATAATATACACAAATACCCAAAATAGGATTTCAAAGTGTATTTTAATTTTTTTAATACGCTTTTATCAAGTAACCCCCTGTTCGCCTGCCCAGAAAGTAACCCCCTTTTCTCCTGTCAGCCACCTTTTCCGGTTTAGAATTATCACTCACTACAACGGACGTAGGGCTGCTAGCCGCTATTCGGAAATATAAGAATTGTTAGGTAATAAAGATATTAATATTCAATACATGTTTTAATACTAAAAGATCTCCTCATAATATTAGCCTTAGCCCTTATCGGTCCACTGGAGGAGTCGACTTTTGAATTATCCGCCCTCTTGAAAATAAAATGAATTCAAACAGAACAGAAAAACGTAAACTATTGGAAACAACAACGCAAAGAAAACGACGATTCGAAAAGGTAAGACAAAAGCGCGAAGAAAAAAAAGCGAAATTAAGTGAGACAGAGACAAAAAGAATAAAAATACATTTAAATTTGTACATGAGGCAGTATAGAGCCAATGAAATGTCCGAGAGGCGGGCACGTCGATTAAAAGATTTACGAGAGTTTGATTTTCAAGCAAGAAATTATCAATCGGAGAACGAGCGAGTAGTCCGTCTACAGTATTTACGTAGCCATAATGCTGAAAGCAGGGTACTACAAAAAGCTACAGTTACTAGTTTTGAGAAAGATATTCACACATTTTGTGATAAGGTATGTGAAATTTGTACAAAAAGGTGCTACCAATACCAGATAAGTCAATGGAGTGTGAACCTAGAAAATGCGCCTTATCTACCGGACGAATTGCAGCGAAAATCCACTTTGATTTTGTGTAGTCGTTGTAAGGCCTACGTAAATAGCAGGAAACATTTACCTCCATCAAAAGCATTTTGGAACAATCTTGACCCAGGTATTCTGCCAAAAGTCATTGCAGATTTATCTCAAGCGGAGCAACGGGTACTCTCACGAATAATTCCCTTCGTTAAAGTTGTTAAATTGAGCGGGACGTTCGGTCAATATGCCTTTCGCGGTCAAGCTGTACTCTTTGCTCAGAATATATTCGAGGTAACAGAAAAACTACCGAATATGCTACCAAGATCAGCTGACAAAGCAGGTATTATCATCATAACTGAACGTTTAGAGAATCTTAATGTAACCAGAGAATTCTCAATATGTAGGCAAAAAGTCAACTTGGCATTATCATGGTTGATTACAAATAACCCGCTATATAAAGATGTCACTATAGACAAGACTGATCAATTAAGCGAAAGAGATATAGTACGATTATATGAGGAGCCTCTACAAAATAATATTGAAAACATTGATGAACCTCAACAGGAGAAATTTGCATATGCACCGGTAAGTGATTCATCAAGAATCGTACGCGCTTCGTGGCATCAAGCAAATAATTCTATATTTACATGAGGTTTTGCAGGAGTGCAATGTTGTGCAATGGTGTTAGCAAATATCGTTAGAGCGACTCTTCTTTCACCATCGAGCTGGACAACGAACACGCTGAACACAAACATGATAGAAGGCGATAATATATACAAAAAAATTCGCTCGCTGTCTGAAACAGACCCTGCTGCATATCCTGTTAGGACTGACGGATACTTGTTCGTTCGAAATTTTGATATAATCAAAAATGACTTATTTATGTTTGATCATAATCTTCGTATAGTATATGATTTAGAGTCAGCTCTTTTCGGGAGTTTAAAAGACAGAGCCAATCAATCAAATATTGGGTTAACACTTACACAGGCTCTTGAAGAACTGTTCGCGACTCATAAAGCGGGCGTGCTAATATCAGAGGGGAAATCATTAGGGGTCATGTACTACGATGGAAGATACTATTTTACTGATTCTCATTCATGTGGAGCAAAAGGTTCAAAGGCAAAGGAAGGAGGCAAAGCCTGTATAATTCAATGTGACAATATGGACGAATTTGTGAGAATATGCAAACGAACAACTGGATCTAGAAACACTCAGTTTACTATAGATTATATTGATGTTTATCCGTCTTCAACTGTTCACGGCAATACCTTGGAGACTGAGATACAGCCACTGCAAATCATTCAAAATACAATACGCGAACCTGAATCGCCCCGCATATCTTCTTGTCTTTCGATATCTGCTTTCAAAAATATACCTTTGCAGACATCTGTAATGGCTCCCATTGATGTCATGCAACCTAATGTTGAGGATGAATTGGAAGTGTCTAGTAACCTTAATCAAATTATACGTAAAACGACAGATAATATAGTCAACGATGATTACGAAATGAAAGCAGAAGAATTTGCTTGGTTTTTCCTGTTTACATATGGCAACAATGGACTAAAAGAACCACGATCAGTTCGAATTACGCCACTGGACTACTTTCAGTTCAGATTATTAGGCAATGACACTAGATTTCAGCGCAATGACTATCTATTTTACGCTTTGTCCATGTTCGAATATTATAGAGTGAAAGTACTATATCAGCTTGCGGCAAAAAAATTCGGAATCAAGAGGGACAGATTGAAGATATACACTTATACACTGTTAAAAAAATTTGTGGTAATTTTACAAAAAAAAGTAGGAAGTTATAACGCACAACCGTTTAGTAATAATACAACATCAATATTGTAATTTTACTACAAATTTTTCCCAAGTAAGATAATGACTTTTACAATATATTTTTGTAATATCACTAAACATCGTTTAGTAATAATACAGCATTAATGTTGAGACTTTACCACAACTTTTTCCCAAGTAAGTTTATGACTTTTACAATATATTTTTGTAATATCACTAAACATCGTTTAGTAATAATACAGCATTAATGTTGTAACTTTACCACAACTCTTTCCCAAGTAGTTAATGACTATTACAAAACATGTTTGCAAAATTACTAAACATTTGGCTTCAATTAGTTGAGTAATCTTACAATTTTGATGTTGTAATTATACCATACGGTTATGCATTATTACCTCCTAATGTTAATGATTGATATGTATTTTACAAGGTGTGAAATAATATTTTAATTTTAATATTGAATTTTTTTTTATTTATTATAAGTATGTATAGTAGTTACAGTATATTCAGTATGAATGGTAGTTACAGTTCATAATAAAAATCATAACAATTATTATCATTATTCTTATATGTTTTTGTCCGTATAATGTTGGATTTCCTTAATGAATTTTAATACTTTAGGATGAGTCGTTGTGGCCTTACGTTTGTACCCAAATCGCTTATTCCCACCTGAAGGGCAAATTTTCAGGAATAGTCTGAAACAGATAATTAATGAATATAGATTAGTATTCAATGTATCCATAAAGAAATTTTGTAAAAAGTTTTATTTACTTTTTAGGCTATTTTTAAGGCTTGTATTCATTTTCACTAAAAAATTATTAACATTTAGAGTGTTAAATGAAGAAACAAGTAATTACTCACCTCTGAATTGTTTCCAATGTAGCTTCTATTTCTTTAGGATACACATATCCGAATACATAATAACTTAGAAAAGTGGTTAAAAGGCCATTGAGGAATGAATTGGTATGGATTACGACTTTCTTTTCCACCACAACATCATATTTATTTTTGTAATCGTGCAATTCGTTACCTGGAATTAGATTTTGCAAAATTAAAACTTATTCGTTAATTACAATAAGAATTGCACTTGTAGAAAAGTAAAAAAAAATAAACCCAGACTACCTCTGATAAGCAATACAGGAGTCACTACAGGTGTGTGACTGAGCAGTTCGTCATCTTGTAATTCTTCCTGAAGTATGAAAAATAAATTAAATGGTAATATTTCAAAGAGTACTTCAAGTTGATAAAATATAAAACTATTAACTTACATTAAGAAAGTAGTAGAGAAAATTAACATCTTCATTCATAAATTTTACAATAAATCCAAATATTATTTCTTGAAGCGGGACATCACTTTTCAAAATCGTAGAATACTCTTTTGCCATTTTTATTTTGTTCCGAATAAATTGATTTGCTACAGTATTCTCGCGTTTATCTGTATTCTCGCGTTTATCTGATTTCTTTTTATTTCTTAAACCATATTCTCTAGCGATTTCAGCAGTTTTGAAATATATATTAATTGGTTTAGAGAGGGTTCCCAAAGATTCATTCCAGATTGTGTCATTGGGTTTGTCCAGAAGTTGATTTGCATGGTTAATTAATCTATATCTATAAAAATCTCGTGTCACAGTGTTTGTTACCGTACTCCTCCGAAACGGGTTGACCAATTTGCATGAAATTTTTTGTGTATATTTGGTAGGTCTGAGAATAGGTCGTACGCTATTTTTTATACCGTTAACCAAAAAAAACAGCTGCAAAATCCAAAAAAAATGGTAATTTTAGGAATTTTCACTTCATTGTAGTTTCAATAGCTTCATGGCCTACCTATTGTTCGACAAATGTAAAATTGTCATTAAATTGAATCATTACATTTAATGAAAATTTCAAATTTACGCAGCTGTCAAACAATAGGTAGGCCATGACGATATTGAAACTAAAATGATCCATGGCGGCCGTCTCAAGAGGGCGGTGTACCACTTTCTTCACAACCACCTCGACATGGGTATCAAATGAAAGGGTATGATAAGTAGAATACAATAAGCAATGTAGTATACAAAATATATCTTTAGATCCATGGCGGCCGTCTCAAGAGGGCGGGGTACCACTTTCTTCACAACCACCTCGACATGGGTATCAAATGAAAGGGTATGATAAGTAGAATACAATAAGCAATGTAGTATACAAAATATATCTTAAGATCCATGGAGGCCGTCTCAAGAGGCCGGATTACCACTTTCTTCACAACCACCTCAACATGGGTATCAAATGAAAGGGTATGTTAAGTACAATACAATAAGCAATGTAGTACACAAAATATATCTTTAGATCCATGGCGGCCGTCTCAAGAGGGCGGGGTACCACTTTCTTCACAACCACCTCGACATTGGTATCAAATGAAAGGGTATGATAAGTAGAATACAATAAGCAATGTAGTATACAAAATATATCTTTAGATCCATGGCGGCCATCTCAAGAGGCCGGATTACCACTTTCTTCACAACCACCTCAACATGGGTATCAAATGAAAGGGTATGTTAAGTAGAATACAATAAGCAATGTAGTATACAAAATATATCTTTAGATCCATGGCGGCCGTCTCAAGAGGGCGGGGTACTACTTTCTTCACAACCACCTCGACATGGGTATCAAATGAAAGGGTATGATAAGTAGAATACAATAAGCAATGTAGTATACAAAATATATCTTTAGATCCAAGGGGGCCGTCTCAAGGGGCCGGATTACCACTTTCTTCACAACCACCTCAACACGGGTATCAAATAAAAGGGTATGTTAAGTAGAATACAATAAGCAATGTAGTATACAAAAGATATCTTTAGATCCATGGCGGCCGTCTCAAGAGGGCGGGCACCACTTTCTTCACAACCACCTCGACATGGGTATCAAATGAAAGGGTATGATAAGTAGAATACAATAAGCAAAATATATCTTTAGATCCATGGCGGCCGTCTCAAGTGGCCGAATTACCACTTTCTTCACAACCACCTCGACATGGGTATCAAATGAAAGGGTATGATAAGTAGAATACAATAAGCAATGTAGTATACAAAATATATCTTTAGATCCATGGCGGCCGTCTCAAGAGGCCGGATTACCACTTTCTTCACAACCACCTCAACATGGGTATCAAATGAAAGGGTATGATAAGTAGAATACAATAAACAATGTAGTATACAAAATATATCTTTAGATCCATGGCGGCCGTCTAAAGAGGCCGGATTACCACTTTCTTCACAACCCCCTTAACATGGGTATCAAATTAAAGAGTATGATAAGTAGAATACAATAAGCAATGTAGTAGACTCAATATACCGATTCATGGCGGCCGACGCAAGACCCATGTTCTTTGAGGCATTTCATCTGTGTAAAATTCATATCTCGAAAAATATTAAGTCAATGGATGGTTTTTATTGTTTACTATTGACTTATGGGTGCAGCGTAGGCGCACCGGGTCCCAGCTAGTATATATATAAAAATCTCGTGTCACAGTGTTTGTTACCGTACTCCTCCGAAACGGGTTGACCAATTTGCATGAAATTTTTTGTGTATATTTGGTAGGTCTGAGAATAGGTCGTAGGCTATTTTTTATACCTTTAACCAAAAAAACAGCTGCAAAATCCAAAAAAAATGGTAATTTTAGGAATTTTCACTTCAATTTAGTTTCAATAGCTTCATGGCCTACCTATTGTTTGACAAATGTAAAATTGTCATTAAAATGAATCATTACATTTAATGAAAATTTCAAATTTACGCAGCTGTCAAACAATAGGTAGGCCATGACGCTATTGAAACTAAAATGATCCATGGCGGCCGTCTCAAGAAGGCGGTTTACCACTTTCTTCACAACCACCTCGACATGGGTATCAAATGAAAGGGTATGATAAGTAGAATACAATAAGCAATGTAGTATACAAAATATATCTTTAGATCCATGGCGGCCGTCTCAAGAGGCCGGATTACCACTTTCTTCACAACCACCTCAACATGGGTATCAAATGAAAGGGTATGTTAAGTACAATACAATAAGCAATGTATACAAAATATATCTTTAGATCCATGGAGGCCGTCTCAAGATGGCGGGGTACCACTTTCTTCACAACCACCTCGACATGGGTATCAAATGAAAGGGTATGATAAGTAGAATACAATAAGCAATGTAGTATACAAAATATATCTTTAGATCCATGGCGGCCGTCTCAAGAGGCCGGATTACCACTTTCTTCACAACCACCTCAACATGGGTATCAAATGAAAGGGTATGTTAAGTAGAATACAATAAGCAATGTAGTATACAAAATATATCTTTAGATCCGTGGCGGCCGTCTCAAGAGGGCGGGGTACCACTTTCTTCACAACCACCTCGACATGGGTATCAAATGAAAGGGTATGATAAGTAGAATACAATAAGCAATGTAGTATACAAAATATATCTTTAGATCCATGGCGGCCGTCTCAAGAGGCCGAATTACCACTTTCTTCACAACCACCTCGACATGGGTATCAAATGAAAGGGTATGATAAGTAGAATACAATAAGCAATGTAGTATACAAAATATATCTTTAGATCCATGGCGGCCGTCTAAAGAGGCCTGATTACAACTTTCTTCACAACCCCCTCAACATGGGTATCACATTAAAGGGTATGATAAGTAGAATACAATAAGCAATGTAGTAGACTCAATATACCGATTCATGGAAGCCGACGCAAGACCCATGTTCTTTGAGGCATTTCATCTGTGTAAAATTCATATCTCAAAAAATATTAAGTCAATGGATGGTTTTTATTGTTTACTATTGGCTTATGGGTGCAGCGTAGGCGCACCGGGTCCCAGCTAGTATGTTATAATTATTGAAATATGGCCAATCAGTGAATATTTTGGTTAGATCTTTTTCGTTGTGTATCTGTTGACGCTGTAAATAATATGTTTCTTTCATAAGATTTAAGATTTTATCATTCACATCTGTTGAAGATATCCACAGGTCCATTAAATTTAACTTCTTTTCTTCTTGAGATTGAGTAGTTTCTGAAGATGGGAAATCAGGCAAGTACGCTACACAACCGTACTCATCTTGTTTGTTATGCTTCGTAGTAAGTCCTTCATTAACAATTTCATCCAAAGTAATAGATGATGGCAATGAATGTTTTGATGAGCCTTTTCTAAAATTGAGTGCATCGTATATTTGTTGTCTTAAAGTTTCAACTCCTGTATCGAGTGTTTGGCCACTAATTTTGATGCATAATGTGCCTGGATATGCTTCATAGAATTGTTGACTGATCAGCTGTGCTGTTCCACGACGAAAATCCTTCAAGTCTGCCATCAGGTAGTCGACAATTACGCTGATCATTGATTTTCTAGATTTTTTATCAATCAATTTTCCATCACGTAGATCATTTTGTAATTGACTTCCCAATTTTGGAAAAATTCGAGCTACATGGTTCGTTTGGTTTTGTGTTGAAGTGCATGGTTGTACATGTACAGGAAAATTGTCAGCTGTAATCAATTATTATAGAAAATATGAACTAACAAGTATTTTTTTGAAATTTTTATCAATCAAACGAGTTGAATATTTGCAATTATAATAACGACAGGTGATATAATTAAACTTACATTTTGATGAAGAAGAAATACAGTGATACGACTCTCTGTTCCATTGAATTCCATCTGGTACAATGACCAATGTGAGGATTTCTTTAGCTTGCTGTGCCATTTCTATTAATATATTATCTTCATCGATTTCTGTATAATCATCCAGATAAATCTTCTCAGAAAGAAATTTGATTATTACAAAGAGAAAAAACGAAAAGAAATGTGATACCTTATATTTTTCACCGGATAGATGTAACTTTTCTTTGGCACCTTCTATTAGCTCATCTATTGTTGAAGCCTTCAAAATTTTTTTCTCAAGCTTATCATGTCGAGATATTTTAAATAATGCCATTGTGGATCAGGGATCAGCGCTGTTATCAATAAGCTTTATAATTATTTTTTTATATATACACCAAGTTAATTCGACTGTGTACAAATTGTGTAGAAATTATTTTTATTATGAGCTCTTATTACATTATTTATAATAGATTAACAGTAACCAGTAATCTTACAAAATATTTTCAACTAATCCAAATTTTGGCTTAACATATAAAAAAGAATTTATGACATAAGTATGTAATTTTTCGAAGCTAATAAGTTGATTGTATGATATACTTTTATACTCAATAACTTTTCCTAACTTATATACACCCAAATGCGGAATAAATTCTGTTTGTAAAACCTCCAAGACAAAATATACATCAGGTTCATTATATAATATTAAAACAATCTTTCCAACAAATATTTCATAGTGATAATCTTTCTGAGAAATAAATAGATTATCTCCAGTACGATAAGATGTACCATTTTTTATTATTTTATGGCATTCCATTGTGTCATGAAATAATGGCATATTTTTAGGGCTTGCTGAATGTTTTCATTATATAATTTTTTATGAAATTTGACTTCATTCTTTAATTCAATATCAAATGTAATCTCTCCTCCAAGACGAACGAAACATTGATATAACTCATGTTTGATACTAAGTGATTTTGTGATATTAATAAAATTGCGTATAGATCGTATAGATTGTTTGAAAAAGCAATGTTTACTCTCGAATCGAAGTGTCCATACTTTCATTAAAGGTCCAAACATTAAAATAAGGGAAGGGTAATGGACTAAATAATGGTGTTTTGGACGAAGTGGTTCTTCAAACAATGATTTACGAAAATAAATATAATCGTAAATAAGTAAATCTAAGTACGCAATATTAGACTTATGTATAGCTGGGGCACATATTATTTCAATTATTTCAGAGAGTAATAAAATACATTTCAGGCTGTCATCATAAATATTGTCAATTCTATCTGAAATCAATAATGGTAATAATCGAATAAAATTCCATAATTGACAGGCACCACCTGAAAGCCTTTTGGAGTTTTTTAAAACTAAACAAATTTGATCGCGCTTATCTTCTACGCAGTATTTAAAACTTTCAATTCTGTAATTTAGTAATTTATATGAGAACCATTTTTTTTTAATAAGATCATCAATAAATAATTTTACATCATAAGCTAGTACACCTTCAAATATATCGTGTCCAAGACAAGGTGGTAACCCCGGAAGACAAACATGATAAAATTTTAATTGATTGAAGACAGAGTTAAATTTAATCCCTTTTATCAATAATGGTTTTTTATTATTTGTTATAGTTTTTTTCTTTACCGAATTACTTTTTACCCTATTTAAGCGATTTATTATTTTTTTATATGATTCAACAGTTCTATTAGGATACGTTGTAAATATACCATCATTAGTATGAAATAAATCTCGAGAGACTAAACAATATCTACAAAAATACTGGGTCCTACTAAAATTTTCAGTAAACCCTCCTAATGAGTGACTACCAAGATTATCTCCAGTTATAAAAACTAACGATCCTTTGATGATTTTACCTGTAGGTAATTGAATTCCTATAGTTTCAATATCTCTTAAGTCTTTAACGATTTTACCATAAACTTTAGAGTGATCAAATATTTTTTCTTTACATAACGCTACAAGTTGCATGGAATTTACATGTGATCTTATTGTTTCTGGAAAATTTCCTATGCTTAAATAAACAGCTAATATCTTATATTTTGATTTAGCAGAACCTAATGGATTTACCACCTCAAAGCTATCTTGATATAAAATCAGTTGAAGAGCATCAGGATTATTTTTAAAGAAAATATTATCCTTAAAGACAATGCCATCAGTGAAGTCTCTTAAAATATCGCTCTCATTATTTGGACGGTCAAAAATTAATTTATCACTAAATGATTTATTATGAAATAATTTCTGTAACGTTTCTTTAATTGGTATATAGTGAAAAAAACGCTTTTTACGATTTACAATACCCAATGGAATTTGCATTGGTTCTACGTAAGGAAAATTCTCTTTATAAAATTTATTACGTTTGTATGACGTTCCAAATAACCTTTCAATGTTATTAAATTCCTTAATATTTAAAGAACTAACAATTATATCTTCTATTGATTCTGTTGACAAACCAATTTTTTGTAAATATTTTAATACTTTATTTTCCGTAATTTCTTTATTTTGTCGAAGCATTTTAAGAACTTCACTGGCAACATATTGAACTGTTGAGGCTGGCATTAATAACTTGAATTCTAAATTAAGAAAAAAATGGGCAAAATTTGTTAAAAAATTATTTTCGGGAATATTTTCGTGATTATATTGATGCTCGTCTTCTGAAAAGATTTCATTAATCGTATGAATATCAGCTATTGCAATAGGGTCTGTGGAACATTCAGCAGCAGTTGAACATGAAGAAAGTGTAATTTTCTCATTGCGATGACATTTGCTAAGATGACAAGTAAATGAATTTAACACGCTGTAAGTTTTCACACAGTTAGGAAAACAACATCGTATCGTTATATTTTCTTCAATGTGTTGTTTTAAATGTTTGATCATTTCCTTAAGATCCTTACACTTTTGTGCGCAATGTGAAACATTACAACTAATTTTGTCATTCGCAGTAGTAGAAATATTATTTGTCCCTTTATAGTTATGGAAACGATTTACATGACTTTTCAAAGATGATATAACTGTATAAGTTTTTTTACAACGCTCAAACCCGCATATAAACTTTTTCATCAAAGCAGAATGTTCTCCAGAATGTTTGAGGTAATTATTCAATAGCAAATTTGAATAATTGCAAAACTCACAATAAAACATGATTCCACGATTTCTGTAATTAATTATTTTAACTACAAGGATTATCAGAAGTTAGTGCATTGATGAACTAACAATATTAAACTAAACTATTAAAATTACTTACATCTCTCTCTCCAATATAAGTAATCCGATCGCTTTTCAAATATTTTTATAAGAAAAGACAGCTCAATTGTAATAGCACTTGTTGATTCGAAAGGACTTAAATAAGTCTGTAACTAATAGTCATGCAAAACTAATTAATATTATTAGCAATATTAAAGTAAACTAATAAAATTACTTACATTTTTCTCTGCAATATGAGTAATCCGACAGTTCACTAATACACAAATAAAATTGATTTTATTTAAATTTATTTTTTATACACATAAATAAGACTGGCGCTGTTTCGTACGTGCGCTGTTTCGTTCGTCTCAAACTGACACGTATTCAATTCTGATTGATAGAAATATTTGCTTTCAAATTTTAGCTCGAGCTAACAGATTGTTCCCGAACGCCTTGACCTACTTTCAATTTCTCCAGAATTCAGAAAACAGTTCACTAATACCTACAAATAAGATTTAATACACACTGAATATGGTGGTCTACTTTAAATTTTTCTGTATTGCGCGGGCGATATAGACTCAAATGCCAAAAAACACACAAGACCACACAACAAGCACATGCACAGGTCACTTATATTTTATTCAACCTTTTACACGGGATACAGCGGACGAACAAAAATATAATGAAAAAGTGGTTTTGCGAAGACAGGGTGTAAGGGGGAAATGAAATGATCACCCAAGCCCCAATTATATTTCATTTCCAAGAACTGAAATAGGCGCAAACACACTTGGCGGTAACGGGAATATCGTTTAAAATACTCGTATTATGTGCTAACACAAACAGCAGGCGGCGCGGAGAAATTAAATCTATGTGGAATTCTGCCGAATTCCGAATTCTAGAAATTTTAAAATACATATTTGAAACTATTTCAATTTACTAGTAAATGTTCGTAACTTTAATATGTATGTGTATAGTAAAATTTCAAAGTACAATATGCATAATTAGAAAAATTACAATACGTGTTTTATGATTACAAGAAAGGATTAAAATTCCAAATTTTTTTTGGATATTTACAAACACGCAACCTAAATTTTTGTAAATTGTATTGTAATTTTAAATTTATATACTCAAAATTGTAATTTTCCTATACATTTATGTTGTAAATGTTTAGTAAATTTACAATCTTTTTTAACAGTGTACATTAAAAATTTACGTGGTTCGGCGGCTTACTGGAGAGCTGGTTAAACGACCTCTTAGCTCAAATTAGAACTCTGGGGCCCCCCACATATTTTCTGACTTTTAGTTCAAACGATCTAAATTGGTTAGATCAACGTAAAGCTCTTCTGATTGCTGACAGTAGACCCGAAGTGGACCCCAGTTCTTTGACTATATATGAGACTCAATGTCTCATCGAGAAATATCCAATCATATTGAGTCGACACTTCATGGTCCGAGTTAGAGCGTTGATAAAATACATTAAGAATAATGATGAAATCATAGGTGGCAAAGTGAAGGACCACTGGTGGCGTATCGAATTTCAGAATCGTGGTAGTCCTCACCTACACATGCTAGTAAGGATTGAAAACCACCCAGGATTTGACACTGATGAAGGTATCCAACAGCTTGATCGAGTGGCTTCTTGTAAATTACCTTCCCATGGCGAGAATCCAGAACTTCACAAACTTGTAACAAAATGTCAGATCCACAGACACACCC
This sequence comes from Thereva unica, assembly GCA_949987705.1. Taxonomy (NCBI): domain Eukaryota; kingdom Metazoa; phylum Arthropoda; class Insecta; order Diptera; family Therevidae; genus Thereva; species Thereva unica. The sequence continues at coordinate 164,927,242 of OX465281.1, read as the reverse complement.
ATACATGTACAAAGAATAACACTACAGTAGCATGTCGATTCAATTTTCCACGACAAGAATGTAATAAGACTCGAATAATCTCTCATTCGTCTGACGATTTTATACGTAGCGGAGGAAGAATATGTTTACTTCGTCGAACGTCGAAAAGAAGATGCTTGGGTAAATAATTACAATCCAGATTTATTAAAATTGTGGACTGGTAATATGGACATACAACCTTGTGGGTCTAATGAGGCAATCGCCTTTTACATTGCGAAGTATTTGTCCAAAGGAGAACCAACTAGTTTAGATAAGGGAGTAGCACAGGCTATCCAACAAATACAACGCAATGAATCAGACATATCTCGCCGACTCTTCCGTATTTCTTTCTTCACGAAAGGCAAGTATCAGCTCCTGAATGTGCCTATCGATTATGTCACTTACCGCTACGTGATAGTTCTCGTAGTTGTGTGTTCCTGAATACCCGAAAGCCAGAGCAGCGCTACAGAGTGTTGCGTTTTGATGAGCGAGGACAAGCAACTGGATACTGTAGCAATCTCTTCGAAAGGTACGAGAAGCGTCCGTTGCAGCACCCAAATTATGACTTTTCAAGAATGAGTTTAACAGAATTTGCAATGCTCTTAGAAGCCTATTACCAAAAAAGACCAGATGCGACAGAAAAAAGCGTTGATCAAGAAGAAAATGAAATACCATCGAGAACCCGTAGACAATTGATTACATTGACAGATAATTCTAAAATGGCTGTGAGAAATGTACCTGCAACTGTAAGAGTACCATATTTTGTAGCTATGACAGATCCTGAGAATTTCTATTACAGTTTATTACTTCAATACACGCCTTACCGCTCGGAGACGGAATTGTTAGAAGGGTTTCATGACGCAAGAACCGCTTTCTTAGCCCGAGAAGAACAGTTGAAAGCAATCAGCATTCACATGGAACAACATAGAGAGCGCGACCGGCAGCTAGAGATTGCTTTCAATCAAGTGCATGCGTTCGAAATTCTAGAGGAACACGCGTCAACAAATATTGATTATAACGAAGATGTAATGCCAGAACAAGTCATGCCAAATGAACAGTTCGAGTCAGCACGTCAGGCTATGAATATGGACCAAAGACAATTGTTCAATTACATCACGATGAGCATACAAGCTAAACAAAATGGCGACCAACGGCGGGAGAACCTATTCATAACCGGTGGTGCAGGTACAGGCAAAACCTTCCAATTTAACTTGCTTAAGAACCAAGTTAATCGATGCTACGGAAAGCAGGTGGTGAAGGTGGGTGCCCTAACCGGAGTAGCAGCGCGAGTAATATATTTTGGATAATTATTGATCAATTAGAGAAATAAAAAGCTCACTTCAAATTTATTTAACTTTATTAATAGAACAAACCGAACTCTAATATAATTTCCGACAGACTGACTATCCTTATTCAAAAATTACATTTTACTTTTCTTATCTTTTCCTAAGTCAGCAGTTTTATCGGATGCAGTGTGGAATATAATCTACCAAGCTAATGGTTTTTCTTTTGGCTTTATTTTTAATGTATCGGATACGTCCGGTTGATTAAATTGTGCATTTGTTGCATTTTTCAACTCTAAGTATGTAACTCTTCCCCGGTTTGGGTCAGAAGTCTCCGACTTCAAATTTATTATATTGATCTTGTTCTTTTTATTCTTCCACAATGCATACGAAATTATAATTACAAAAGTGATTATCCATACGATAAATGTTCCTATACTTGTCCCATACATCATTCTCTTTTGATACTTAATTTCTTGAATTTCTTGTATATTATTTATTTTATTTAGTACAATATCATCAAAATCTATTGGTTTTGCGAACTTAGTATTATTAATTGCAGAGGGATAGTAATACTTATCTAAGAATGTTATTTTTTTGTTCGAAAATTTTTGATTTCTTATGCCTATCGTACAATTATTAAAATTTATTAAATAATTACCATTTAACTTAATGCTTCTTTTATCGCAATTTTGTAATAGTGTTTCTTGGTACATATTTTTTACTAAAATAGTTTCTTCATCTAGCTCTTCTACACTAGTAACATTATTATATATTAATGTACAAGAATTTTGAAAAACACAGTTATTGCTTAATTTTAAATCCTTTATTTCTACTTCTCCATCATAGTGATAGATTTTATTATTTATTTCTATAACTTGTTCATCGGATTCTCTAATTTCAAAATTTTCCGAATTAGTTATTGATTTAATTAAATGTACATCTTTTAATATGTAATATTTTGGAATTTTTATAGCGAATATTAAATATTGGTTTTTATATTCCATAATGCCTGCTTTAAGGAGTTTTAGTTTATGAATATCTATTTGATAAGTATCCAATTCTTGCAAAGTAAGCATACTAGGGTGGAAAATATTATGTTTTGTGGCCATTATATTGTCTAGAATCTGATTTACTTTATTTTCTAAATATCTAAGCTTGGTTTCCTGATCTAAAAACAAAACTTTGTAATTTAATTCATGTAGAGTTTCGTTAGTGTCATTAAGTGCTTTTAAAATTTTCTGTCGGTCGTCTTCAAGTAATACTTTTAAATCGGATAATGCTTTACTATAATGTTCATTTATTTTAATCTGTTCGTTCAGATTTTGAATAGCTTTGTGATTATTTGCTTCCACGGCTGCTAAATGCTCTATTATTTCCTGTCTATCGCTATCATCCATAGTTCCAAATAACCAATTCATACTTTGACCTACTATATTAATTAGTCCTCTCTTTTGTCTAGCTGGATTTTGTATTGATCTAAGTTTACTTTTGATTATTTTAATTTCGGTATACAGCGATTTTTTGTCATCTGTCCTTAAATATTCTATATTACGCTCTAAAGTGTTTAAAATATTTACCATTTCTGGAGGGTTTATTAGATGCAATATAGTGTCTGTTTCATTGGCTATCTCCACTTGTTTAATTTTTATCTTGACATATCCTATTTCTTCTTGAATAGGATGTACCTGTAATGCTCCTTGTACTGTCGTTATCAGCCAAAGAAAGATTAGCCCTATGACCTGAAAATTTGGATGGTCGTTTAATATTAATTGGATTTACATTCCTTAATTGATATTTTCTAAAATACGGTTCGTCCTTATGTCTAACTCGTTTATAATTTTTAATGAAACCTTCTTGTCTCGTTTCCACATAGTGTTCCCTATTTCTATTTAGCTTATTAATATTCCAGATTTTCTTTTTATTTATTTTATCTATTAGTATATCAATGTTAGTTAAATTATTTGCTTGCCTTGGAGTCATTTCAATTGTGGTATGGTACCTATCATTATAATTACCAATTGCCTTTTGCATTTTTTGCTCGAGGGTCATTTCTTCTTCAATAGCTTGCAATTTTTCTATTAGTGTGGAATGGAGTCTTTCTACATCCGCATTCCCGGTATGGCTGTTGGGCTTGGTCCAATGGACCTCTATTCCGTTTTCTTGAATATACTTCTTAAGTTGTTCAGATTTAAATTCATTATCCATGATAATCTTATTAGGTTTACCAAAAGTAGCGACATACCCTTCTAATATTGCAATTTTCTTGGCCCAATTTCTATCGTTTATCAAATAACCCACCGAAAATTTAGTTAACTTATCGATAATAGTGACAAATGATTGCTTCTTGTAGTGAAAGATATCCAAGTGGATAATATCGTTCTTGTTACATGGTGTCTCCGTTAAATGAAAAATTGGTTTAATCGGCTTTCTATCGTATTTGATTCCCTTACATTTTTCACAATTATTGATAACGATTTGTATTTGCTCTTGTAATTTAGGGTAATAAATTTTGTCTTTTAAGGTTCTATATGTTTCGTTAATCCCGCTGTGTAACGACTCCTTCGTATGGTAAAGTGCAATTTGTTTGTGACAATCCTCCTCGTTTTCTATTTCTCTGGCTCTCTTTGTAGCTTTAATGAATTTGAAATTTTTATTTCCTGAAAATAACTTAATAATGCATTGCTGGACTTTATTGTAATCTGTATCTTGTACTTCAGAATATATCCCGATACGACCTGATTTTATATATTTCTTTAACATTTCATTAATAATTTCCTCCTCAACTCGTGGATTAATTTGTATAATCGTTCTCTTATGTTTAGTTTCTACTTCTTTACTAGGACTGTAAGTCAATATTATTTGCGTTTTATATATGTTGACTATTCCTTCTTTAATCATAATATGATCTAATAACTGTTCCTCATTGGAATGTACCGAATTCGATAGGTCCATGTTGGATTCACTACTATTATCGGTGTTTATTTGAGGACTGTTTTGTTCTTTGTCGTTCAAATGATTCAATTTTATATTACCTAATTCACTTTCTTCCAGGACATTTACTTCTTCTTCCAGGACATTTACTTCTTCTTCCACAATTCTACTCAGAAACGGAACCCTTGCCCCATTTTTCAAAACAATCTCTTTATCCTCTACCTCAATACCTTTCACGTTCTTTTCTATCCAATCCATGCCTACAAGAAAATCATATTGTTTGTCCAAGCTAATTTTAACCCATCGCATTCGAGCATTAACCGGCTGTTGGAATTCTATAGGACAGTGAGTTTTTACAAATTCAGTCTCCTTATTAACTTCCCCATCAATTGTATTAATTTTGACGCTTCCTTTTAATAATTCATAAATATAACTTGGTACTTTCCTAGAATTCAATAAACTAACAGTAGAACCCGTATCCATCTTAGCACAAAATTTTTTGTTATTTATAGTTATAGGTATATAAATCTTTTTTTTTCCGAGGCTAATTGGTAAAAAATTCTCTATTTGTATCGTTTACATCACTTTGAGCATTTATATTGTCAACATCCATCGGTTGACTTATATTAAGATTAGTTGGTTGCGAATTTCTTTGTTGTGCACTGTTACCGTTATTACGTACATTGTGGTTAAAATCTCTGCGGAATTGTCCGGAAAAATTATTATAGTTATTACGATATTGTCCCGAGGAATTATTATAATTATTTTGATTACGATATTGTCCTGAGGAATTATTATAATTATTGTCTCTTCTTGAAATGTTTTTGTCCTGTCCACAGTTTTGGTTAATCTTCGTCTGTATATTTTGTCTAAATTTTAGTCCATCTCGTACATAAAAATTTTGTTTATAAGATTTTAAATTATATTCATCTTGGCCAACGTATTTATTAAGTATTATTCTCATTTGCTCTAAACTAAATTTATCATTTAATTCCGCCGCTAGGGCTCCCGCAGTAAGCTCTTTTATTTTTAATGATAAAACACTACTTAAATGATTAACGATTTCATTTTGGTGTTCACTGAAAATTCCACACTCTGAAATATCGTCTACTAAAAATCTAAGCTTATCTAACAAATCAGTGATTGAACTTACTTTTAAAGTTGAAATTTCTTGCATAATCCTCCCTTGATCTTTGCTAGGTTTATAGTGAATCTTCAGCTTTGCTTTACATTGTTCCCACGTTGTTGGTGGTGCCGTTTCTAAATAATTTTTTGGTGGACCCAAAATCTTCTCATTGTAGATCACTGTATAGACTTGCGGTGCTTGATCTCCATACTCCGCTAAAACTCGTTCAACTGCATTTATGAATGTTGGTAGACTTCCAGGTTTTCCCTCAAAGGCTGGTAAAAATTTGATTTCTTTTTCAATTCGTCTTCTCAACGATGGTGGCTGAGTCTGCCGGTGCACTATCTCGGTTAATAGGGCTAAGCATTGCTCCATCATATTTGGTTGGTTTTGTTGCACTCCTTGAGCCATTCTTCTGTTTTGATCTGCTGTTAAATTACGTCGTCGCCTTCTTTCCAGGATGACTTTTCTTTCTGTGTTTTGGTGGTTGTTTCTTCGTAGCTTATTAAATGTAAATTAAACTACTTCGTATCACACCTTCCACACTTAATCACTTTTGATTAAACAAATTTTTGCGATAAATTCGTATCACTGGATCCAATTAACTGGATCCTACCGACTGCGCCAGTAATATATTTTGGATAATTATTGATCAATTAGAGAAATAAAAAGCTCACTTCAAATTTATTTAACTTTATTAATAGAACAAACCGAACTCTAATATAATTTCCGACAGACTGACTATCCTTATTCAAAAATTACATTTTACTTTTCTTATCTTTTCCTAAGTCAGCAGTTTTATCGGATGCAGTGTGGAATATAATCTACCAAGCTAATGGTTTTTCTTTTGGCTTTATTTTTAATGTATCGGATACGTCCGGTTGATTAAATTGTGCATTTGTTGCATTTTTCAACTCTAAGTATGTAACTCGCGTTTAGTAGGCGGTTCTACGTTACATAGCTTACTAAAGTTCCCAGTGCAGAAAGACGGTGTCATTGTAAACATGCCTCTCCTCACAGGTAATTACTTAAGAGTCATGCGCCAGGAATGGCAACACGTAGAGTTCTTGTTTGTTGACGAAATTTCAATGGTACCTTATGAGATGTTGTGCATGATCGACGCCCGTGTGCGTCAATTGAAGAACTGTAACGAACCGTTCGGAGGCATAAACCTCATGCTTTTTGGTGATCTGATGCAACTGCCTCCAGTGAGAGGAAAACAAGTGTTTCAACAACCAGAACACATGAGGCCAGCTACTCATTTATGGCGGCTATTCACATTAGTAGAACTTACCGAAAACATGCGACAACAAGGAGACACTACATTTGCTGACATTTTAAATGCTTTGAGAGTAGGAAATATAAAAAGCGAACACCTTGCAGTTCTTCTTGGTAAAATATCGACGAATATTACTGGTGAGCTCGCGATACATAAAGCATTAAGAATATATCCTACAAACGACCAAGTGGACAAGCACAACGATAAAGTGCTTAAATATTTCAAACTGAAAGGTATTCGAATGTATCAAATCAAGGCCCAGGATCAAATTATTGATGCAACTCGCAACCTGGGAAACAATGGTTTAGAGTCAATCATTCCTCAGGACATGAATAAAACTGGTGGACTCCCAAGTAAACTGACAATTTTTGTAAGTGCGAAAATAATGTTGCGATCTAACATTGACGTGGAGAAAGGGCTCGTCAATGGAAACATTGGCTTCATCTCGGAAATCATCTGGCCTCATTTTCGTCGAGACCAAATGTATGACACCGACATTCCGTCATTAAGAGTAAACTTTGGCAAGGATGGCGAACATGTAATTAGGCCAATAGCAAAACAATTCCCCGCCAAATACATATAGTCATGGCACTGTTGAAAGGCGCATGTTGCCATTGATTCTGAGTTGGGCGTCGACAGTGCATAAGATGCAAGGATGTACGGTGGATTATGCAGTAGTCTATTTGGGACCTCGTACTTTTGCTTCTGGGCAAGCATACGTTGCTTTAAGTCGGGTAAAATCGCTAAATGGACTTCAGATTGAGGAACTGGACTGCTCAAAGCTCATGGGCGAGGATCCTTGCAACACTGACGCATTGGCGGAAATGGAAAGAATGCGCACTCAGAGATTGAATTTCCATGCGCTAAACCGTGAAAGTAACATAAGGGAACAATAAAACACAGACTTCTTACTCATGTGAATAGTCACGTTGAGACTATGTGTGTATTTTATTTGTAAATATGTAAATATTGTAATATATTTAATTATTATAAAACTGTTAAAAATCCTAACTAAGCGAACTTTTAATGTATTCTGAATCAGTAATAAACATGCTAAAGTTATTTTAAGACTGAAAAGTTGGTATAATATTAGCTGTTTAGCGTCATTCGGAATTCAAAATGGCGACCAACACAAATTGGCGGATTATCTTTTTCTTTACAACGCGCTCGATATGGACAGGAAATGAAAGTGTATGACGAGTATAGAACAGTAATCTGTGTGGCACCATTTTAAATCTAACATGGTGGTGACAAGAAAATGGTAGAAGCCATATAATAGACTAAAAAGTAGAAAATAAAATATATAGTTTAAAAAAACTAAAAAATACGCTTTTATTTTAAAATGAACTAAAAAGTAAAAAATAATTTTTAATCTAAAGTTTTTATTGCTCCAGCCAGTATATGGGAACAACCTACGTTTCGAAATGTAAAAAAGCGTGGGGCGCTAACGAAAAGTTCCAATGTTAATAAAATAAGAAAATAGGTAAGAAATTAGTTCCAATGTTAATAAAATAAGAAAATAGTTAAGGAGCCCCACGCTTTTTTACATTTCGAAACGTAGGTTGTTCCCATATACTGGCTGGAGCAATAAAAACTTTAGATTAAAAATTATTTTTAACTTCCCAGTATAGGAAGTTATTGTAATCGGTCCGAAAATCGAAATCGAAAATTTCAACGTATTTTCATCTTTCAAGGTCCCAGGAGCATTTTAAGCAAAAAACTGGGAGGAAGTATGTGTGTGTGTATGTGCGTACGGATGTGGTCATTTTTTCCTGCACGATATCGCGCGAACCAAAACTGATATCGAGTTGGTTGAGGTGTCGTTCGAAGCGTATTAACCTAAATATGATTTGAAAAGATTTTCATGAGATTCGGTCCAGCCGTTTTTTTGTTTAAGCGAAGTAAGTGGTTTTTGTACCTGCACGATATCGCCCGAACCACGAAAGATACTGACTTACTTGAGGTGCCGTTCGAAGTGTATTAGCGACAATATAAGCTGAAAAGATTTTTATAATATTTGGTCGAGCGGTTTTTTGGTTTCAATGACATAAGTGATTTTTGTACCTGCACGATATCGCCCGAACCTCGAAAGATATTGACTTACTTGAGGCGCCGTTCGAAGCGCATTAGCGACAATATAATCTGAAAAGATTTTTATATAATTTGGTAGAGGGGTTTTTTGGTTTAAATGACATAAGTGATTTATGTACCTGCACGATAGTGCGCGAACTATAAAAGATATCGACTTAGTTGACGTGCCGTTCGAAGAGTATTAACCAAAATATGATCTGAAAAGATTTTCATAAAATTCGGTCGAACCGTTTTTGTTTTTGTTTAAACGACGTTTATGATTTTCGTACCTGCACGATACCGCACGAACTAAAAACTATATCGACTTCATTGAGGTGCCGAAAATATAATATTAACGAAGAAATGCTCTGAAAAAAATTTAATAATATTCGGTCAGGCCTTTTTTGTTTAAATACAAAAATTCGGCTAATTGTCAGAAAGACAAGTTTTGCTAATACATATCTACTAAACTCGATGGAATGAGACCCGTTCTAAACGAAGTGATCTTTTTTGGGTTCTGCACAGAGATAGCCTTCGAACAAAACATCACTTGTAAATATCCGACAACCTTTCAAAATCGTGCAAAAATTTCGTTACAAACAGCGCGAATTTTCAAACCTTGGATTAGCACTTTTTGACGGGGAATTGTTTTCTACGCGTGATACAGTTTCAGGAAATTACGGTTCATCGCGGGATTTCCAGTAGTTACCGTAAAATTTGTTCTTTTTGGTCAAGTCTGACAAGTACTTAACGGTTACAGTTTTGCTAATATCTCCGGAAAGCTGTGGAATTTCCAAATGAAGTCATTCGCTTCTCAGCTCGTCAACGGCGCTTCAGCATGCTCAATACGAATTTGAACACCCGCTTTAGTGCAGCGAACGAAATACGGAGGAAATGTTTGTTTGCTAACGTTCAGGAAAAACAAATTCTCTAGAAAAAGCTTGTGGATTTACTACTATTATAGTTATTTGAACTAGCTTCTCTCGGGATTGCTTTGTCATCAGTTCTGATACTAGCCAATTTTCCACTAGTGCTAAACGTATAACTATTTTGTAAGAAGTCAGTTTATTCCATCTTCGTTCATCATACTGGGAAGTTAATCGTGTGGACCGAAGGGGTCAAACCCACATCCCAACTAGTTTACTTTTTAGTTCATTTTAAAATAAAAGCGTATTTTTTAGTTTTTTAAACTATATATTTTTTATTCTAATTCCCAATTAACTTGCTTTTAAACAGACTATGTCCAAATTCGATTACAATCACTGCAATCGGCATGGGCTGAGTTCGAGTATCAACACAGTGAACTGGAGCAGCTAAAAGGCGAGAATCCAGAACATAAGTACTTCAAAGAGAACTTCGAAAAAGTGGAAAGTTTATGCGAGCAAACTAGAGATTTGATGGAAGATGCTCTCCGTGCAGCCGTTGAGAAACAACAAACATCAGAACGCGTTGAAGATCAATTTAGGAAAATTAAAAGGCAGAACGCCATGATAAATTCTTTAAAACGGACGACTGAGAGAACAGAAAGCGAAATTGCAGCGCCGAAGTCAACCGCATACTATTCGCAGAAAGCCAAAATAATAAGTGATTATTGGGAACGTGTGGTTGACATACATGGAGAAATAATGAGCCTGGGAACATTTAAAGCAGATAGATGTAAAAAAGGTAAATAAAGCAGATAGATGTCCCAACATTTGATGATGACTATTTAAAATGGCCAACATTTAAAAATATATTCACCGAGTTAATTCGAAATGACACGAATCTGAGCAATACTGAGAAACTATTCTACTTGAAAGCAAATCTGATGGGTGAACCAAGTGAACTAGTGGACCATCTGCAGGAAAACTTTGATACCGCCTGGAAGATCCTCAACAAGCGATATCAAAACGAAAGAGCCCTAGTAAACGCTCAACTGCGCTTTCTTCTGAATCAACCTGCTCTCAATAAAGAATCCCAGCAGGGACTCAAAAGACTCCACGACACTACAACAGAGTGTCTGCAAGCCCTCAGAAACTCTGGGATTAACACATCGAATTGGGATTCACTCATAGTATTTCTACTTACACAGAAGCTGGACAGGGAAAGCCGCACACTATAGTGCAGTCTAACAGTCTTTAAAAAATCAAACAGAAGTAGAGAACATTAGCCAATTAATCGAGTTCTTGGAAAGGCGGTTCTACACCTTAGAAGTGATCGACCCTATCGAGGACTTAAAGCAAGGTCCGACCAAACAAAAGTTTACGCCCTGGAAGGGCAAAGAGTTAAAAATACATCATGGCTCCATCACAATGCAAACTCTCTGTCCAATCTGCAAGGGAAATCATAAAATATACTCCTGTGAGAAACTAGCAAAAATGTCTGTCTAACAAAGAAATGATGCAGTACGAAAATCAAGTCTTTGTACCAATTGCTTGGTCAAGGGGAATATGACAAATACATGCAAAAGCTGGAGACTGTGCAAAGTGTGTAAGAGGAAACATCATACACTTCTTCATCCAACCTCAACAAACGCTCGGACTGAAGCCGATAAACCAGCTAATAACAAAGGGCAACCATCAAACTCTACTGAAGTTGGTACTTACACAGAAGCAACCAACGGACCATGCACTGAGATGCTTCCTACAGCAGTCATCCATGCATCCACAAAAAATGGTCAGGTCGTCGCATTAAGATCACTGATAGACCAAGGCTCTCAAGGCTCTTTCATAACTGAAGACGCAGTACAGAGACTGGGATTGCCAAAATTAGAAACAAATAGAGGACAAGTAAAATTGGGAACCATCCGCACTTGTGTAGAGTTAACAATTAAACCAACATTCGCTTCAACGTTCGAGCTGGTAACCACAGCACTTATACTCAAGAAGTTAACTAGAGTTTTACCCTCAGAGAAAGTAACACCCAGGCGCGAATCTAGGATTTTTTTCCGGGGGGGGGGGTCACAGTATAGAAAAAACTAGTTTGGATTTGGGTTTGACCCTTTCGGTCCACACGATTAACTTTCCAGTATGATGAACGTAGATGGAATAAACTGACTTCTTACAAAATAGTTATACGTTTAGCACTAGTGGAAAATTGGCTAGTATCAGAACTGATGACAAAGCAATCCCGAGAGAAGCTAGTTCAAGTAACTATAATAGTGGTAAATCCACAAGATTTTTCTAGAGAATTTCTTTTTCCTGAACGTTAGCAAACAAACATTTTCTCCGAATTTCATTCGTTGCACTAAAACGGGTGTTCAAATTCGTACTCAGCGTGCTCAAGCGCCGTTGACAAACTGGGAAGCGAACGACTTCAATTGGAAATTCCAAGACTTTCCGGAGATATTAGCCAAATTTACCAAAAAGAACAAATTTTGCAGTAACTACTGGAAATCCTGTGATGAACCACAATTTCCTCAAACTGTATCACGCGTATAAAACAATTCCCCGTCAAAAAGTGCTAATCCAAGGTTTGAAAAATTCGTAATGTTTGTAAAAGATATCGAAATTTTTGCACGATTTTTAAAGGTTGTCGGATTTTGAAAAGTGATGTTTTGTTCGAAGGCTATCGCTGTGAAGAACCCAAAAAAGGTCACTTCGTTGATTTCATTCTATCGAGTTTATTAGATATTAGCGCAACTTGTCAATTTAAGGTCTTTCTGACAATTAGCCGAAGTTTTTCTATTTAAACAAAAAAGACCCGACCGAATAATATGAAATTTTTTTCAGAACATTTCTTCGTTAATATTCTTTTTTCGGCACCTCAAAGAAGTCCATATAGTTTTTGGTTGGCGCGGTTTCGTGCAGGTACAAAATTCACGTACGTCGTTTAAACAAGAAAACGGTTCGACGGAATCTTATGAAAATCTTTTCAGACCATATTTTGGTTTATACTCTTCGAACGGCACGTCAACTAAGTCGATATGTTTTATAGTTCGCGCGAAATCGGGCAGGTACAAAAATCACTTATGTCATTTAAACCAAAAAACCGCTCGACCGAATATTATAACTAGTTGGGATGTGGGTTCGACCCGTTCGGTCCACACGATCAACTTCCCAGTATGATGGATGTTGAATATTATGATTGGATATTTTAATAATAAATGAACAATAGGCAATATAGAATATATGTATAATACTGAGAATTTGTCACAATTGTTTATCAATATTTTCGCTAAAATGTCAAACTAAATGTGCGCACCTACAAGATTAGGATGACGAAAATGAATATAAAATTGATGTGTTAATGTTTTTCGGCACCTCAATGAAGTCGAAATAGTTTTTAGTTCGCGCGGTATCGTGCAGGTACAAAAATCACTTAAGTCATTTAAACCAAAAAACCGCTGGACGGAATATTATAAAAATCTTTTCAGATTATATTGTCGCTAATACGCTTCGAACGGCACCTCAAGTAAATCAATATCTTTTATGGTTCGGTCCATATCGTGCAGGTACAAAAATCACTTACGCGGCTTAAGCAAAAAAAACGGCTTGACCGAATTTTATGAAAATCTTTTCAGATCATATTTTGGTTAATACTCTTCGAACGGCACGTCAACTAAGTCGATATCTTTTATAGTTCGCGGGATATCGTGCAGGTACAACAATCACTTAAGTCATTTAAACCAAAAAACCGCTGGACCGAATATTATAAAAATCTTTTCAGATTATATTGTCGCTAATACGCTTCGAACGGCACCTCAAGTAAGTCAATATCTTTCGTGGCTCGGGCGATATCGTGCAGGTACAAAAATCACTTACGTCGCTTAATCAAAAAAACGGCTGGACCGAATTTCATGTAAATCTTTTCAGATCATATTTCGGTTGATACGCTTCGAACGACACCTCAACGAAGTCGATATCAGTTTTGGTTCGCGCGATATCGTGCAGGAAAAAATGACCACATCCGTACGCACATACACACACACACAAACTTCCTCCCAATTTTTTGCTTAAAATGCTCCTGGGACCTTGAAAGATAAAAATACGTTGAAATTTTCGATTTCGATTTTCCGACCGATTACAATGACTTCCTATACTGGGAAGTTAAAAATCTTTTCAGATAATATTGTCGCTAATACGCTTCGAATGGCACCTCAACTAAATCAATATCTTTCGTGGTTCGAGCGATATCGTGCAGGTACAAAAATCACTTACGCCGCTTAAACGAACAAACGGTTCGACCGAGTCTTATGAAAATCTTTTCAGATCATATTTCGGTTAATACACTTCAAACGACACCTCAATGAATTCGATATCTTTTTTGGTTCACGCGATATCGTGCAGGAAAAAATGGCAACTTAAGTACGCGCGCACACACACACACATTCCTCCCAAGTTTTTGCTTAAAATGCTCCTGGGACCTTGAAAGATGAAAATACGTCGAAAATTTCGATTTCGTTTTTCGAACCGATTACAATAGCTTCCTATACTGGGAAGTTAATAACAAATATAACCAAGTAAACAACACTAGCCGAATTTTTTCAATGAATAAAAAACAAAATCAGAATAACCTTAAGTAAACGAGCAACAAAAAATGCACATTGCAGGTAATATTTCAAAAAAAGATGGCCCGGCTATATGTTTGAAAATGTGTGGCCGATACTATCGCTGGGCAACTTGTAGTCAGACATGTTTTCGCAATGTTTGGGTTACTGTGTTGCCCGAGAATTTCACGCGTACACGTATGACAATGGCTGAAGTATTTGTAAGTGAAACATACATTGTTTGCTTATTAAAAATAAAATAAATGGTTAAAAAAATTTAAAAAAAAAAATTCTTTTCATTAACTAAAAAATGTACTGAAAAGTAAAAATTAAAAAATATTTTAAAGAAAACGTGAAATTTCAATTTTAATGAAAAAGTTAATTAAAAGAATGGCGCATTTTTCATCAAAAATTGAAAATATAACTGTAAATCGCGTGAGATTTACAATAACCCTCAATTTTTTGCTTTGTTAATTTCAAATTCTAACAAAAATTTTTGATGAAAAATGCGCCATTCTTTTAATTAACTTTTTCATTAAAATTGAAATTTCACGCTTTCTTTAAAATGTTTTTTAATTTTTACTTTTCAGTACATTTTTTAGTTAATGAAAAGAATTTTTTTTAAAAATTTTTTTTAACCCTTTTTTTATTTTCTACTTTTGAGTTTATTATATGTATTCCGCCATTTTATGATGGCAATTCTATTAGATTTAAAATTACGTCACACAGTTTACTGTATTCATTTGATACCCATGTCGTGGGCTCGGTGGAACATGATTGCAAAAACGGCCGCCATCTCGGAACCGTCTTCTTGATTTTTTTACAAAAAGGTCAGATTGCATTTAGTACTTATACATGATGAGTTGAACTCAAGTTGAACCCAAGTCTAACTACATGTAAACGGGAGTCGAGTTGGGTTAAGGTTGACTGAACTCAACTCAGCTCTGCTACCTGGGTTTAGTTGAAATTATGCATACGGACATGAGTTCAGTATTTGAGTAGTTGAATTTAGTTGACAGCAGCATCTCTGTGTTTGTTTGTGATTTTTTGTAACGTGTATTGCTTCTTTATTATCAACTCACCCTTACCTCAACTATTCATCTCATCATTCATACACATTAACCACCCGAACTACGAGTGTGTGCAAAATTGGAAGTTGATCGGTTATATTTTCTACTTTTTAGTCTATTATAAGCTTTCCGCAATTTGGTGTTGGCCGCCATTTTGAATTTGGAATGACGCCACATAGCTTATAGTGTTCTACATGTCATATCCTTTCATTTGATACCCATGTCAGAGGGCCGCGGAGCACAATTTCAAAAATCGGGCACCATTTTGGAACCGCTATCTTGATATTTTTACAAAATGGCCAGATTGCATTGTCATCCAAACTAAACGTGTATGCAAAATTTCAGCTCTATCCGAAACCGGGAAGTGGGTCAAATTTAACTTCCAAGATTTGACGACAAACAGTGTAAGTGTTGGCCGCCATTTTGAATTTGGAATGACGCCACATAGCTTATTGTGTTCTACCTGTCATATCCTTTCACTTGATACCCATGTCACAGGGCCGCGGAGCACAATTTCAAAAATCGGGCGCCATTTTGGAACCGCCATCTTGATATTTTTACAAAATGGCCAGATTGCATTGTCATCCAAACTAAACGTGTATGCAAAATTTCAGCTCTATCCGAAACCGGGAAGTGGGTCAAATTTAACTTCCAAGATTTGATGACAAACAGTGTAAGTGTTGGCCGCCATTTTGAATTTGGAATGACGCCACATAGCTTATTGTGTTCTACCTGTCATATCCTTTCATTTGATACCCATGTCACAGGGCCGCGGAGCACAATTTCAAAAATCGGGCGCCATTTTGGAACCGCCATCTTGATATTTTTACAAAATGGCCAGATTGCATTGTCATCCAAACTAAACGTGTATGCAAAATTTCAGCTCTATCCGAAACCGGGAAGTGGGTCAAATTTAACTTCCAAGATTTGACGACAAACAGTGTAAGTTAAATAAAAGAATTTAAAAAAAAAACAAAGAATGAGCTAATTCTAAATATGTAGTTACTTGTTCAGAAATTTCATTAGAATGACGAAGGGTGGCCTTAAAAATTTATAGACAAAACAACCATAAGCCTAAACAGCGGTGACAGGACTCCATCCTGCGGTATGCAGAGGCACCTGTGTTTACCACTCTACTCTTCTCTAAGCGTTTGTTAAATATCAGAGTTCTGAGAATGCGGATGATCCACTAACTTAAACCATTGTAGATACCATGTTGGCATTGTTGAAAGCGCTACTTCATCCGGTACGGTATCAATCAATTTTCCTTTACAATATGCGTGCTATGGTATAGAATTTTTAAGGTACATAACTAAGATGTGTTCTAGGGTCTTACGGATAAAGGATGATGAACTTATCCGCATATAATCATTTACGATATCTTACTGTAAGAATTGCCAAATTATAAATTGAAGGCAAAATGCAGCCTATGGCTGGGAAACGCCATGGACTTAGTCAAGGGGATCTCCTGGAACTCTGCACGAATTTGGGCGGGGTTTGTTCGCTGGATACTACATATAAGTTCATGGATCCCGAACCCAGACAATGTACATCCTACACGGTCCACAACTATGCCATCTTTAGGCCATACTAACATACTTTTAGTCCAAAGAAAAGTTAGAAATTATTTTTAAATAGCCGGCAATGTTCAAATATTTTCGCTCTACGACCGATATTAAAGGCAACATGCCGGAGAGTAGTTGCAATATGGCCAGTATCGTCAGGCTATACGGATATATTGCCGGCAAGTTTGAACATATTGATGGAAATAATGCTGAATTTTCAGCAATGTCGTTCAGCGAGTATTGCCGGCCACACAATGCTGAAAAATGTTGCTCGTTTACAGGCACCTTTAGATGATAGTATAAAGTATAGCTACAATCCAAATATAGAAAAAATAATAAAAAAGTCAGTCTTGTGTAAGAAAATTAGTCAGAGTGCAGAGTGTTTCATAGTGCAAAAAAGTAAGTTAATTTCGTTAGTTTCGGGTTTTTATGTTTGCAAAAACTAGGTTTTGTTCGTTTGATTTTTTTTTTGTTTTTCGGTTTGCAAAATATTGTTTCAGCTCTATTTTTTGAAATGCGGGCTGTTTTGGGGGGGGGGGGGGTCATGACCCCCGTGACCCCCCCTTGAATCCGCGGCTGGTAACACCATCGGTATGGGAACATACACGGAATTTAAGACTAGCAGATCCTCATTTCGACACACCAGGACGAATCGATGTAATTCTTGGAGTTGGAGTTCTAGGAAAGATCATGATGAAGAAAGTTCTACTCGGATCTGAAGGGTCTCCAATTGCACAAAAGACGAAATTGGGTTGGATTCTATCTGGTGAAATTAAAACAAATAGTAAAAGCAATACAGGATTACACTGCATGATATCAGAAATAGATATCAACAAGGACCTTTGCAAATTTTGGGAGGTGGAGGAACTCCATCGCGAGCCAATCATGACAAGCGAGGAGATTGCCTATGAAACACACTTCAGAACGATACATAAGCGAAGCTCTGACAGTCGATATACAGTCAGAATTCCATTTCGAGAAAATCCTGACCAAGCTGAAAACCTGCACCGTACAAGAGAACTAGCCCTCGTACGACTATTCCAAATGGAACGGAAATTTGAAAATAACCAAATATTTGATTTATAAGGACTTCATGAACGAATACCTACGTCTAGGACACATGGTACCAACTGAGGATACTCTGCAGGGGACATATTACTTGCCACACCATGCCGTGCTAAAGCAAGACAACGACAAAACTAAGAGTTGTATTTGATGCCTCAGCCAAACGGAATAATACGAAAAGCTTAAACGAACTCATGATGGTCGGCCCACAAATACAATAGAAATTACTGTCAATCTTGCTTAGATGGAGGAAACACAAAATCGTATTTACCGCAGATATCGAAAAGACGTACCGCCAGATCAGAATCGATGTTCAAGATCAAGGCTACCAACGAATACTGTGGAGAGAATCACCCAAAGACCCAATTCGTGAATACAAGTTAGCAACCGTCACTTACGGAACCGCATCAGCGCCATATCTAGCAATTTGAACTCTTCAGCAGCTGACCAAGGATGACGAAAGCAAATTTCCTAGAGCATCTCGTATAATACTACATGATACATACGTTGATGATATGGTATCTGAAGGAAACTCACTAAAGGAAGCAACTATTGAAAGCGATCAATTGATCAAACTGCTTGACGGTGGTGGTTTTAAGTTAAGAAAGTGGTCAAGTAATAATAGAAAATTGATGAAGCACATACCATGGGATTTACGAGAAGCCGCAACTGATCGTGACTTCGGTCAAGAAAAGACATTTAAATTGTTGGGATTATACTGGAACCCAACCACAGACAAATTCAGGATTCAAATCACCATACACCCAGAGCGTGCAGCAACAAAGCGCAATATACTATCCGAGGCTGCAAAAATCTTTGATCTAATCGGACTTATTATCTCTCCAGTAACCATCAAAATAAAACTTTTGCTACAAGATATTTGGATCCAGAAATCCTCCTGGACGAGGCTCTACCACAGCATATAGTGCAGATATGGAGCAGAATACTGAACGAATTAGCAGCTCTGCAACGAATCGAAATTCCTAGGTGGGTCGGATACATAGGAAGAATTGGCGTATGTGAGCTACATGGCTTCTCAGATGCATCTGAGAGAGCATATAGTGCAGCCATCTACATTCGCATCCTACAAGGTGAAACGGTCTCATCAAATCTACTCACCGCCAAAACGAAGGTTGCCCCACTAGAATCCAAGCTCTCACTGCCACGACTGGAACTATGCGGTGCAACACTGCTAGCGAATCTACTGAAGCAGGTTAGAGACAGCCTAGAAATTGGAAATATTCCATACTTCGCATGGACGGACTCCACAATTGTTCTTGCTTGGATACGGGAAGACCCACATAAATGGAAAACATTCGTAGGAAACAGAGTAGCTGAAATTCAACGACAGACCGATAGCAGCAAATGGTTTCATGTGAAGTCACAAGAAAATCCTGCAGATGTGGCATCTCGAGGGATTTATCCTGCCCTCCTGAACGACTACAAGATCTGGTGGGAGGGACCACATTGGCTACAGGAACAGAAAATTGAATTCCCGTCAACGAAACTACCACAAACGGACTTAGAAGGAAAACATATAACGGTAGCCACGATAACTACAGACAGCGAAAATATCTTAGAGACACTAATGAAGAATCACTCATCTCTA
Organism: Thereva unica; assembly: GCA_949987705.1. NCBI lineage: Eukaryota > Metazoa > Arthropoda > Insecta > Diptera > Therevidae > Thereva > Thereva unica. Next base: position 164,907,756 of record OX465281.1, on the reverse strand, counting down.
AGTAAACTTCAACGTATAATAGCATACTGTACTAGCTTCGTCGCAAACTTGAAAACTCAAAGAGCATTAAGAATTATCGCTCCACTAACAATCAAAGAAATTGATGCTGCTCTACTATTGTTGATAAAGGTTACCCAAGAATCACATTTTAAGGATGATATAACGAATCTGTTAAAGAAGAAAGAACTTTCTAAGCAAAGTCGAATACTAAGTCTTACTCCATTCATCGATAAGGATGGAATCCTCAGGGTTGGAGGTCGTCTAGAAAACGGTATCATACGATGGAAAACACCCAATAATATTACCATACCAGAGCGAGCTGACTGCTCTCATGATCAATAAAGCACACAAGGAGACGCTTCACTCACCCAAGGCAGTAAAGGGACACATTCATAAATGTGTCATTTGTCATCGTTATAAAGCACAAATGTCACAACAAATGATGGGCATGCTACCAAAGGCCAGGGTGATTACCAGTCCACCATTTACACATTCTGGAGTTGATTATGCTGGACCCTTTGATTTATTATTGGACAGGGCAAGAGGTCAGAAAACAGGCAAGGGCTACATCGCAATCTTTATCTACAAAGGCGATACACATAGAGATAGTTACCGAACTTACTTCTGCTGCATTCATTGCCGCCTTCAGACGTTTCACAGGCAGAAGAGGACCAGTAGTTCACCTTTACAGTGATAACGCCACAAACTTCGTTGGGGCGAGTAAGGTAATCACTGACCTTCATAAACAACAGTCCTACAAATCCGATGTCAACCAAGCCTTACAAGAAACCGGAACTCAATGGCACTTCATTCCACCATCATTTCCACATTTTGGAGGCTTATGGGAGGCTGGCGTTAAATCAATTAAGAATCATATGCGAAGAGTAGTAGGGGAAGCGATACTGACATATGAGGAAATGTGTACATTGATGACGCAAATTGAAGCATGCTTAAACTCACGTCCGCTATGCCCACTAACTGAAGATCCAGAAAGCTTAGATGCCCTCACGCCAGGTCACTTTCTCACTGGTTCACCATTACTCACTTTTCCGGATCGAAATCAATTGTATGACAGGCCAAGTTTGCTGACAAGGTAGGATCGTGTCCAACGAATGCACAAAGAATTTTGGAGAAAATGGTCCATCAAGCCAAGACTACAAGAAGCAGCCCAAACGCAACGGAAGAACGTCTACATCAGCTCCCACAAGAACTATCAACACAAACAACATCGCTTTCTTGATGATTTTGGCGTTATTCTTCCTCATAGTCGGGGAGGATGCATGGTCGCCGTACAACATAACAAGATTCAAGAACCAAGAAGGGATCTACTTCGATGACGTACGACAGCTGAATTTATACACAAGCGAATGGAACCGAACCTACTGGTCTATTACGACCTCTCCACTTATTGGAAGGAATTCAGCGGCCTTAAAAAATTCGTAAGAAGACTCTCAGAACCATGCAATGGGACGATAAAGGAAGATACATCTCAACAGTTATGTGCCACAATTAGACAACTACACCACATTCTGTAATCAGAACACATAAACGAAGTTCTCTATCAGCAAAATGAGAAGACAACGATTCGAAGTAAGAGAGCTCCATTAGAAATAGTTGGAACTATAGCAAATAAATTATTCGGAATTCTTGAACCCTAGAAACCTTGAAGAACAAATCAATGTTATAAATGAAAACGAAACACTTCTTCGTGAACTCTTGAGAAATCAAACTACAATAATTGTAGAGAGTTCTCTAAATGTCTTCAAGAAGAATCACGACACCATACAGAATCAGTTCCACACAGTCGAACGTCATTTCGAAGCAATTACCAACGCTATGAATGATTCCCAACAAACGCTCATGGTATCTCAAACATTCACTTCTGCTGCCATTCTGATTACGCTAAACATAATAAGCTTCCAGCAGATACAAAGAAACATCCTATCGATTGTAAGAGATACCAAACACGGACGTCTCAACACATTACTGTAGACACCATCGCAGCTCACTGAACAGATCAAATTCATCCGAGAGCACCTACCGCAGGTAAGAATGCCTGGAGAAGGCGGATCATCCTCGTTATTGGAAATATACAACATAATGCATGTGAGAATGGGAATAACTGATACAAGGGTTTTGTTTGACATTCAGTTTATATAAATTAATACCGATTTCTGTACATCGTTCAGACAATTTTATCTCTATCCAGTTGTCAAATACTTATTTAGCTGTAAATCATCACAGAGACCCCTTCAGGCCAATGAATGAGCAGGAGCTAAGTGCCTGTCAACTAAATGCGATCCATCAGTTAACCTGCCATCTGAAACAGCCAATTTTCACCACAAGTTCGAATCAACGCCGCTGTGAGATCAGTCTACTTAGTAACCAGAAACAACTGTCACCGTCTCAGAAGTACGAATCCGAAGAAGATGTTCATCAAACTTAGTGCACCAAGTACATGGATATTCATCATGGATGAAGAAACTCACTTCGATATAATTTGTCTTGAAGCTGTGCACCCGCTAACCCTTAGTGAGTCCGGTATTATCCAACTTCAACCAACTTGCATGATCAATCACCCGACGCTGTCTATACAAGCCAACAACAAGGTCAGGGGAAGGCTCAGAACATCATTCATACCTGAAACACAAGTAACTTCTGCTCATCTTAATCTAACCTACAAGATGAGGGAAGGAAATCTATCCTTCGCATCACAGATCGTCAAGAAGGTGGACAACCTGGATCTAGACGAGTTACGCGGTGCACTCAAGAAACAGCAGCAACATATCAACGATCTGCCAACCTTAAACCACCACCACCTACATCATTACTTCAGCATGTATACGCTAGTTACCATTGTCATCCTCATACTGGTGTACTGCAAGTATAAGAAGCAGGGGGTTCTAAGGATTCAGAGGAGAATACCGAGGGAGAGGGGCCGCAGCCAGCTCCTAGAAGGTCGCAGAAAATCAAGGACGACGACTTCTCTTGCGATATATCGTCTCTCAATTTCGACGGAGGAGAATGTGCGCAGCACATAACACATCAAATAATATTAAGATTTAGGCCAATTCCTAATTTCTGTTATTATATGAAAAACAATCAATAAATTAAAATGCTGAATCAAAAGCTCATTCACCTGAACGGGTCGATTCACTCTGCAATTTTTTTTTTTTTTTTTTTTTTTTTTTTTATGTGGCAGACTAGAGGCTTAGGGAAAGTCCCTTTGTACTGTCGACAATCTATTTTTTTCCGTATACACCGTCGAACAGCAGCTCTAGCCGGAAGATAGAGAGAAGAGAGAGAAAGAAGAGAGGAAGGAACTGTCACAACCTGGCTGCGATATTTTTATTCCACCAACTCTCAACCATTTCGCGACTCTGACATCGGGGCATCGAGAACAACTCGCTGGAGTGTTATGCCTCCTGAAACGAGTTGAATCTCTTCAACCAACCGATGGCATGCGCTTGGTGGAGCGTGGAAGAGAACTAGTGAAGGCTATGACAGGAGGAATCAGGAATGTAAAGAGGGAAGAAGAAAGAAGGAAAGTTATGTAGGCGGGAAATTGGGAAAGGCTAGGACCGTGGCACCACCGGGATTCGAACCCGGGACCTCTGGGGATAGTAGTCAGGCGCCTTACCCCTAGACTACCGAGGCCCCCTGTTTCGTGAATGCCCACAGTTTATAAAAATGAACCCCAACCAGCGTCTTAATTACACTCAACGCAAGGGTCTGTGCTGCAACTGTTTTGGGAATACACACATTACAAGTCACTGCCCAAAAACCTCCTCATGCCATAAATGCCAAAAGAAACACAACACTTTCTTACATCTTGATAAGATTAATGCCTCACCTCGAAACAATACTCCTCAAACTGATCCAGATCACTTGGCCACGACACCTGTGCACACCTACCTAGCAAAGAAACCAACACACACCAGTACGCTCCTCGCCACAGCTCTTATTAAGGTACACAGCACTGAAGCTGGTACTATCACCCTTAGAGCCTTGGTAGATCCAGGATCAGAAGTATCATTTATTACAGAAAGAAGTGCTCAACTACTTAAATTAAAAAGAAAAACAACAGATTTAGGAATCACCTGTGTCGGAAATGTCGAATTGGATACCAATTGCTGAATCAACTCTTGACTTACGCATTCAGGTGCAATAACTTTGTTATTGCTAATTAAGCAATAAATAATTGTATAAATATGTAGAAGATACGAGCATTAATGCGGAGTGACAATAAACACGACAATAACCACACATTAAGTTTTATTAACTTCCCAGTATAGGAAGTTATTGCAATCGAAAATTTCGACGTATTTTCATCTTTCAAGGCATTTTAAGCAAAAAATTGGGAGGAAGTATGTGTGTGTGTGCGAACGGATGTGGTCATTTTTTCCTGCACGATATCGCGCGAACCAAAAAAGATATCGACTTCGTTGAAGTGTCGTTCGAAGCGTATTAACCGAAATATGATCTGAAAAGATTTTCATAAAATTCGGTCGAACCGTTTTTTTGTTTAAGCGGCGTAAGTGATTTTTGTACCTGCACGATATCGCCCGAACCACGAAGGATATTGACTTACTTGAGGTGCCGTTCGAAGCGTATTAGCGACAATATAATCTGAAAAGATTTATATATTCGGTCGAGCGATTTTTTGGTTTAAATGACATAAGTGATTTTTGTACCTTTTTTTTTATATGAAAAAACCAAGCTTAGGTTACGTTAAAATTAACAACATATTAAGATATTAACAACACCTTTTTTATAGAATGTACAAAATTTACGTTTATTAAAATTAATTTAACAAACAATTTAATTTGTCGAATGCATTTCAACCGATGTAATCGGTCATCATCAGCAACACGGCTAGCACTAAAGGTCTAGGGATTTGTAATTACACCTAATATAGTATGTATACTAACGGTATACTAAGTCTATTTAAAGGAAAAAAGGATCTATATTTCTTTTGTTTGAATGGAATAACGGTATACAAAACAACTGTTATGCTATGTAATTCAAATTAAATAAATACGAATCTATATTTCCTTTGTCTGCATTTAAGGAGTCCGTATTTCTGTGTATGTAAAAACTTTCGTATGCGTCTAATTTTCTGTTGTCCGTTATGTGTTGTAATAGACGAACGTTGGCTTCGGATGTGGAAAAATGCTTTTCACCTAAAACATGGCTGGCAAAAGAAGATTTGTTGGCTTCATTGTTTTTTATGTATGTAGTTCATATGTTCTTTAAATCTTTTTCGTACGTTTCGTTTCGTTTGTCCATAATACTTACGGTTGCAGTCGTTGCAAGTGATCTCATAAATCCCTGGTTTATCTAAGGGGTCTTTTCTGTCTTTTAGGAAAAAAAAATTGATTTTTTAATCTGAAAGGATTGGAAAACACCATTAGCATGTTGTTTCTTCTAAAAATGTTTTTTAATTTGTTGGTAACTTCTGGTGCAAAAATAATTAAAACTCTATTTATTTCCGATTGTGAATTTTGAGAGAACAATGTGGACAAATCTCTCTTTCTCTTTTTGATGGCATGATTTTTGATTATGTTATCAATTATTTTGGCTCCATAACCATTGATTCTGGCTGCAAGCTTAGGTGTAACCCTTTGTACTACCAGTCCGTCATGTCGTTCAGTTCATGGTGCAATGTCTAGTAGTAGCTTGGTTTGAAGAATAGAGGAGAGTAGGAAAGGTTAGAGGGGGTCTGGAGGGTGTAGAAGAAAATGACGATGAACCTCACGTTTGAACTTTAAGGTGTTGTACGAGTTCGGAAATACTGACTGCGAGTCGAGTTGTTCTATTCATAAACGAACTTCTAAACCGTATTGTGCGTGAACGAGGGGCTGTAGGGTATGAGGGTGAGCCGAGCGGGCTAGTTTTGTGTTGCGGGAAAAGTATTGCCGTGCAGGCAGGATGTTCTGAATTTCGGTGGAACACTCGCCATGGTAATAGCGATAAAGTATGGAGAGGGCTGCTACATTCCTACGGTGGCTCAAGGTGTCTATGGAGGCGCGAAAGGGGCCATCACCAATGAGTTTGAGGGCACGATTTTGCACCTTGTCGAGACAAGCCAAGGTGGTTTTTGGGGCGCCTGCCCAGATATGCGAGTTGTATTCGAGGCGCGGCCGAATGTAGGATTTGTATATTGTAGCCAATGCGGCTGGCTGGAGGAGGAACTTGCATCTCTTGAGAAATCCAAGGCATTGGGAGGCTTGTTTGGCGATTTGGAATATGTGATCGTTCCAACGCAAATGCTCCGTTAAAGTTACCCCTAGGATGTTGAGAGTTGAGTCAGCCGTTAGATTCTCTCCATCCACCGAGACAGGAGGAAGGTCGGTACAATTTTTGTTGGAGATCAGACAGTGCTTCGTTTTTGTGGCATTGAATTCGACGCGATTCATTTCGCCCCAATGAAGAATCGATTTGATATCCCGGTTGATCGAAGCCGACATCAGTTAACGGTGGTAAAGACAAGGTCTGGCACGTGCTTGTCTTATATTGTCGAAGGAGTAAGAGAAATTCAGAGTACCGTCATCAGCGAAGCAGTGAAGTTTGTTGGAGGGGATTGAGAGCAGATCATTAATGAAGATTAGAAAAAGTGCGGGTGAAAGAATTGACCCCTGGGGAACTCCGGCCGAAATGGCGTGGGGGTTGGATTCGACGCCATCCAATACTACCTTGATTGTACGGCATGAAAGAAAGCTCTTAATCCAGTTCCTTAGAACTAAGTGTATACCAATAGCTTGGAGTTTATTCAACAGAGCTGGGTGCCATACTCTGTCAAAAGCCTTTGATATATCTAGAGCAACCAGGCTAGACTCACCAAAGCTGTGAATGCTTTGGTTGATACGCTCAGTTAAACACACAAGCAAATCGCCAGTAGACCGTTTAGATCTGAAGCCGTATTGCCTGTCGTGTATAATTTGGTTGGAATCTAGATATTTCATCAGCCTTTTATTGATTATTGTCTCCATGATTTTGGAGAGAACAGAAGTAATTGCTATTGGGCGGTAGTTTAAGGGGTCGCTTGCTTCACCTTTTTTTGGGATTGGCTGAACATGAGCTAGTTTCCAAGAGTCGGGATACACTCCGGAGAAGTAAGACAGGGCAAAAAGTTTGCGCAGGGGCTTAGCCAAAGGTGGGGCACATTTTTTAAGTACCATAGGGGGGATTTTGTCGGGACCAATGGATTTATTGGCGTCGAGTTCCTTGAGACACCTAAACACCTCGCGAGTCCTGAAGTGAACTCCGCCCATTGAGTGGGTGGTATTCTCGAGAGTGGGGGGTGACATAGCAGCATCGTGTAAAGAAGAATTTGCGGCGAACAGAGAAGCTAATAGGTCGGCCTTGGGTTTGCTTTCTGTTATCACTTCCTTGTTGTGATTAAAAGGAGGTGTTGAGGAGGAAGTAAAATTCTTCTTGATGGCGGTTACCAAGGACCAGAAGTTTTTGCTGCCTGTAGTGGAGTTAAGAATCTTACTTCTCAATCTATCATCAAATGATGATTTGACTTTCCTGATGATGGAGTTACAGGAGTTTCTCAGTTTGATGTACTCACGACGAAGTGGCTCATTAGGCGAACGTCTGTATGCTCTATAGGCGGCTTCTTTAGCTTTGATTGCGTTCATACATTCCCAATTGAACCATTTGTTCGGCCTAGGCTTCACAGATTTGGTAGAGTGAGGGATGAACAAGCGCATACCCGCTCGAATAATTTTGGTGACACAGAGGGCCGCATAGTTCGCATTGGCATTACGGAAACACAAATCCCAGTCAGTGGCCTGGAAGAAGCGAATAAGACCCAACCAGTTGGCTTTCCCATAGTGCCACACAGTTCTTTTAGGAGCTGTGGTGGTTGTGGTCGAGGATGGATATGGGAAATAAGCGCTAATTAGTTTATGGTCCGAGTTGCCAAGGGGTGAGCTAACCTTGATGGAGTACCGCGTCGGATGGGAAGTAAGAAACAGGTCAAGGAGATGGGCTCCTTGACCTGGAATATCAGGGACTCTCGTCGGACATTTGACAATTCGGTGCAAGTTGTAGAGGCTCGCAAAGAGCTCGGCGTCTTTGCCAGGAACACTGGTGCCATTTGAGTAATTTAGCCAATGTACATTGTGAACTTTGAAATCACCCGCAACAATGATTTCGCTTTCCGGGTGGGAAAATAAAAATCCGGAAATCTGTTCGGAAATAGCATCGAAGGCTGAGGTGGTGGCCTCATTACTAATATTAGGAGTCCTATATAAAAAACAGAAAAATATGACGTGGCTGTGGATAATTATTTTAATCCAAAGATGATTAAAATCAGAGGATGTACTACTGTACACCTTCTAAAAGGCCACGTCATTCCTAATATATATGGCTAATCCCCTATGGGCGGAAAAGTTGTGCACGAAGTTATACCCTGTCACCTGAAATCGATCTAAATCAAGATCTGGTAACACTTGGGTTTCACTCAGTGCGAAAATAGCAGGGGTATGGAGGAGTAACTCGCACGTAACGGCCAGGAAGTTCGCATTCAGTCCCCGAATGTTACAAAAATTGATTATAAAATCATTGTCACATTGGGGACTGTTTTGCGTGAGGTCCATGACCTCATTTATAGCCGGCCGCACCGGCGATGCATCCATCGGAGCTAACGGGAGTAGCCTTGTTGCAGTGTTATGCCTGCTAAAACAAGACGACTCCTATCAGCTGACCGATTAAGGCTGCAGCGCCGGAGCGACCGGCAGGAAGCGCGGGAAGCGGGTGGAAGAAACTTACGTGTTGTCCGTCGGTCCTTCGGTTATTGTTGTTGTTGGTGGCCTTCGCTTGGTTTTTTGTTTATGTTTTATAATTATTATTTTTTATGTTATTGTTTGTTTTGTGATTTATGTTATTATTTTGGTGGTTTATTAATTTGTTTTTTTTTTTTTTTTTTTTTTTTTTTAAGTTTTTATGTGTTATAAGTTTTTTTTGTTTTTTGTGTTGTTTTTGTAGTTATATTTATTGTTTCAGTTTTTTGCGCACTTCACCGAGGCACAGTCCAGACTCACCTGCATGATATCGCGCGAACTATAAAAGATATCGACTTAGTTGACGTGTCGTTCGAAGAGTATTACCCAAACTATGATCTGAAAAGATTTTCATAAGATTCGGTCGAACCGTTTTTTTTTTTTGTTTAAACGAAGTTTATGATTTTTGTTCCTGCACGATACCGCGCGAACTAAAATCTAGATTGACTTCATTGAGGTGCCGAAAAAAGAATATTAACGAAGAAATGCTCAGAAAAAATTTCATAATCTTCGGTCGGGTATTTTTTGTTTGAATAGAATAACTACGGCTAATTGTCAGAAAGACCTTAAATTGACAAGTTTTGCTAATATCTAATAAACTCGATGGAATGAGACCCGTTCTAAACGAAGTGATATTTCAGCGTTCTTCACAGGGATAGCCTTCGAACAAAACATCACTTTTCAAAATCCGGCAACCTTTCAAAATCGTCCAAAATTTTGTTAGCCTTTACAAACAGCGCGAATTTTTCAAACCTTGGCTCTTCCTCTTCCTCTTTTGACGGGGAATTGTTTTCTACACGAGATACAGTTTCAGGAAATTGCGGTTCATCCCGGGAACCGCAAAATTTGTTCTTTTTGGTCAAGTCTGACAAGTGCTTAACAGTTACAGTTTTGCTAATATCTCCGGAAAGCTTTGGAATTTCCAAATGAAGTCATTCGCTTCTCAGTTTGTCAACGGCTCTTCAGCACGCTCAATACGAATTTGAACACCCGCTTTAGTGCAGCGAACGAAATACGAAGGACATGTTTGTTTGCTTACGTTCAGGAAAAACAAATTCTCTACAAAAATCTTGTGGATTTAATACTATTATAGTTATTTGAACTAGCTTCTCTCAGGATTGTTTGTCATCAGTTCTGCTACTAGCCAATTTTCCACTAGTTCTAAACGTATTACTATTTTGTAGGAAGTCAGTTTATTCCATCTTCGTTCATCATACTGGGAAGTTAATCGTGTGGACCGAAGGGGTCAAACGTGTTGTAGTTGTGCGGTCTTCAACACATCTCACCGATCGTTTTACTCTATCAACAATTTTCATTTCGCGTTTCTCCCCTGAAACTACGTGCGAGGCAATTAAAGAATACCTAATGGGGAAAGCTATTAATCCTGCTACAGTCTTCTGTAGGAAGGTCAGCAATGTCTCCAAACCGGTTGCGTCTTTCATCTTGACTGCACCGCCCAATACCGCTGAAAAGCTTTTGGTTCTGGCCACCTGGAGCCACGCTCTGGCCTCCTGGTACCTTTTCAAAGTTCTCAAAACATATGAATGAAATTCCACAAGATTTTTGTCCGGCCCTGATGGAGTCCCTCCAGCTGTTTTAAAATCCTGTGCAGAGGATCTACTGTCTCCTCTACTATGTTTATTTCAAAAATCCCTAAATAAAGGGCGCTTCCCAACCTTATGGAAGAACTCTTTTATAATATCTGTCCATAAAATGGGCTGTAAGAACGAAATCTCTAATTGCGAAGTTATCGTCTATACCAAAACTCTTCGAATCTATTATTTGTTCTGCTATCTCCCCTATCTGCAAGAGACTTATCTCAACAAACCAACATGGATTTCTTGCAGCTCGTTCCACTACTACTAATTTACTAGAGTTCTCTTCACACACAGTCTGAGGCTTTGTCACTGGTTGCCAAACTGACTGTGTTTATACAGACTTCAGTAAGGCTTTCGACAAGCTCTCTCACTCTATAATAGTTCTTAAACTAAAGAAATTAGGTTTTCCGCATTCCCTTGTAGTATGGTTCCAGTCGTACCTAGCCGACAGAACCCACCAGGTTCTATTCCGCGGAGTAAACTCGGCGGCTACTTTAATTTTCGTACTGATGCATAGCCTCATATTTGTATTTATACGCGGAAGAGTCGAATTTTCTAATCTTGCTAATAAATCGTCAAAGCTAGCTATCGACATACGAAAATAATTAAAAAACTTCAGTTCGTCATTTCTCAAGATCTGAAAAAGTTTTTTAATTTTTTTTTGTCGTTGTGGACCATTCCCTTAATAGAGCATGTACCCAGAACGTGAAACAATCGAATCGAATAGTCCCGTGTGAATTATCGTCTCGTATTCGATAAAAACGTATTCGTGAAAGACTCGAATCGAATAATCGTCGTCTGAACGTAGCCTTAAAATGTAACACTGACTTGATAAAAACTTACAACAACTTAGTCACACTAAGGTTGCTACCTAGTATAGAATTTTTTAAACTCCGTGACACCAAAAATTTGAGCAGTTCTGCGCACCTCGTTGCCAAATTTTAGAAATAATGTTCTATCATTTCCCCTTTTTTTAGTTAAAACGGCAACAAACACTGAAAAAACTCAACAAAATAATTTGGGAAGGGATGCGCGCATGCCGAATGAATAAAGTTAATTTATCTTTCTATGTGTTGAGCAGAGCTTTTAAATACATGTAAAGCCCCTGCTCAACAAAGGCAGTTTATTCAACATAATAAGCATAATTTTACTTTATTTATGCAAAATATTTCTCATTTCTAAATTTAAAATAATTTAAAAAAAATGCTGAAAAAAATTCCTTTGAATAAATGAGCGTTTTCTTTCATAAACCGACAGTTCCCCAGTCGCAAGCAACACAACCTTCCCGGGCAGAAGCGCGTGTGCGACTGGCAGGAAATGTCAACAATCTAGTAATCAAAGTGATAAAAACACAAATTTCGTATTTTTTAGTAGAAATTATTTCTGTAGCATATGTGTAAAATATAATAACCTTAAATAAAAAAAAATATATAAAAACGGGTGTTTTTCAGTCATAATTTGTAAATTTTTTAAATAATCATTGAAGTCCCAGAAAGATACACCTCCCGGTTGCAATACGCAGTCGCGACTGATTACATGGCAGCAAGTGATTTGATAGGAGGAGTTAACTGAAGCTTTTGTTTGAACTTTTAAACATTTTTAAGAGCTTAGCTGGGGAACATGCGCGGGATGTCACGAGGTTTGAAAACAACTATACCTCTATTTGTGACAGGAGAAATATTTTAATAACTTTAATTTAATTTAAATATGCCATATTTTTTTGCATATTTTATGGGAACATTTTACAACAAGTGCATTTTTTCGTAACAAAATTAAAACTGTAGTGTACCGGATTATTTGTTGCAAATTGCTAATTCGAAGCAATAATACAATTTACATGTGACTACAATTGTTTAAAAAAACTGGATTTCGACATAATTGTAACAAAAATTGGTTACAAATTTAATTCAATGCTAGCTGGGTAGTAAGTAGTGAGATCCTTAAAGTCAGGCTCATTAAGAGTTAATGGATAGCTTTACTAATAACTGCGTCTATGGAAACCTTTTCGGTTAAACTAAATGTACATAGTATTATATCAATTTAATAATCTCTCTTCGAGCTGTTAAACAACTTCAGTAAAGTCTCCTTATCAATTTAACTTAATGGCGCACTCTTTCAAAAAATCGTTACCGCTGTTCAAAGTGAAATTGTTTAAAAACACAGTATCCTCATCAGAATCTTACCGCATTCGCAAACATATTTTTTCCACGAAATAAAAAACAAGCAAACACAAAAGATTAAAAAACTTTGAAAATTCCACCAGAAAGTCTCTTTTTATATGCAATATAGCCAGATTTATTGACATAACGTGAAAGACTTCTTGCGAAAAGTTTTATGGTAACAGAAAAAGCCTTTTCAAAACCACTTTTTCACCCCAGAAACGAGTCTGTTTGCGGGAAATTAAAATGGGTCTACAGCGATGTTTAGCAATTTTTGCTCACAAACTCGACTACACCTGAGGGGAAATGTTATCCTAATTTCAAAATACTTATCACCATTTCGTAACAAAAGCAATAATTGGTTTTATTGGTCAGGATATTGATTTTTTGGTGCTTCTAACCGGGAGGAGGGGGTGACACAGTTAAGCATCCCACCCTACTTCTTTAGAACTTTAAATTGTAACAAGCTAGTGTATGAATAAGGTTTTCAGTATGGTTTTAGCAACAACATGTTATGGAAGTTCCTCTGGGAATCACGTCCTGAAAATGTCAGGGAGTTTCAAAATACATAAGCAGCCGAAGCAGATAGCTACTTGTTGTTAATACTTCCAACCAGGATTATTACAGCTCAACGGAACACGCTTCGCAGCATGAAGTATCATTATTTGTTGAGATTTGAAGTCAGTTAATGCAGTAACGTGGGGTGGTACGAATATACATACATGCATACATGAAAGGTGGTGATTTTTTAGGGGTTTCGTTTTTTGTCACATACTCGTAAAACTGTATATACATTGTGACTTTAAGAACGAACAAGACAATCAGTCTTCTCGTGCTCAAATATTTTAATTTTGTTTGTTAAGGGCATCTACGGTTTTATGGCGTGGAAGATCGGAGTAGAAGAATGAAACTTAGGATTAAGGTTTCTCCATTTAAGTTATTTGTTTCAGAAGTAGTGCATAGAGACTTTTATTATGCTTCTGTAATTGCATCTTTAAAACAAAGAAGGAAAACTCTCCAAGTTAAGATCCGCCACAATTAATCAAAAAAATCAGTTAAAATAAGATCGATCACCAAAAATTATTTTAGAAATGTGTTACATTTAATGTAATATGAACAAAAATTAATTAGGAATAATGGAAGTTTGCTAGAAATATTTTAAAGTTAAACTATAAACAGTTTTCAGTTTGTTTGTAGTCTTCATAATCATAACAGTGGCAGATTGCTGTTAAAACATAAAAGAGACACTAAAAGAGTTACAAAAATTAAGAACTAACTAGAACGAAAAATTCATTACCCAAATAAACTGTTACATAATTATTGCATCTCAATGAATCTTATAATAATGAACCAAAGAAGCAACTAGTTGGGATGTGGGTTTGACCCCTTCGGTCCACACGATCAAGTTCCCAGTATGATGAGCGTAGACGGAATAAAGTGTCTTCTTACAAAATATCAATACGTTAAGCACTAGCGGAAAATTGACTAGTATCAGAACTGGTGTTAAAGTAATTCTGAGAGAAGTTAGTTCAAATAACTGTAATAGTAGTTAATCTAAAACATTTTTCCAAAGAAAATGTTTTTACGTTTGTACTTCGTTCGCGAGTGTTCGAATTCGTATTGAGCGTATTGAAGCGCCGCCGATAAACTGGGGAGAGAATGACTTCATTTGGAAAGCTTTCCGGAGATAGTAGGTACTTGTCAGACTTGACCAAAAAGAAAAAAATTTTCGGTAACTACTGGGAATGCCGGGATGAACCGCAATTTCCTGAAACAAACAATTCCCCGTCAAAAAAATGCTCACCCAAGGTTAGAAAAATTCGTGATGTTTGTAAAGGGTAACGAAATTTTTGTACGATTTATAAAAATTGTCGGATTTTGACAAGTGATGTTTTGTTCGAAGGCTATCGTTGTGCAGAATCCAAAAAAGATCACATCGCTTATAACGTGTCTCATTCCGTCGAGCTTATTAGATATTAGCAAAACTTATTAATTTAAGGTCTTGCTGACACTTACCTATCCGAAGTTTTTCCATTTCAACAAAAAAGTGCCCGACCGAATTTTATGAAGTTTTTTTTTTCAGGGCACCTCATTCTGTCGGCACCTCAAAGAAGTCGGTACAGTTTTTGGTTCGCGCGGTATCGTGCAAGTACAAAAATAACGAACGTCGTTTGAACAAAAAGCGGTTCGATTGAATTTTATGAAAATCTTTTGAGATCATATTTTGGTTAATATTCTTCAAAACGCACCTCAAAGTTAGCTCGATATCGTGCAGGTACAAAAATCACTTATGTGCTTTAAACCAAACAACGGCTCGACAGAATATTATAAAAATCTCCAAATTATATTGTAGTTAGTACGCTTCGAACGACACCCCAAAATCTTTATTTTTTTTGGTTCGCGCGATATCGTGCAGGAAAAAATGACTACATTCGTACGCACACACACACACATATGGGGCCTCGGTAGGCTAGGGGTATGGCGCCTGACTACTATCCCAGAGGTCCCAGGTTCAAATCCCGGGCACCCCAACGGTCCTTCGCCTTTTCCACTTTCCCACCCACATAACTTTCCTTCTTTCTTCTCCCTTCTTTACATTCCTGATTTCTCCTGTTATAGCCTTCCCCGCTGATGAGATTCAAATCGTTTCAGGAGGCATAACACTCCAGCGAGTTGTTTCTCAAATGCCCCGATGCCAGAGTCGCGAAATGATTGGAAGTAGGTGCAACAAAATATGTCGGCTAGCTCCTTCCTACTTCTCTCTCTCTTTCTACTATCTATCTTCCGGCTAGAGCTGTTGTTCGACATTTTATACGAAAAAAAAAAAAATAGATTGTCGAACAGTACAAAGGGGCTTTCCCTAAGCCTCTAGTCTATCACAAAAAAAATGTACTTCCTCTCAAATTTTTGCTTAAAATGCTTTTGGGACCTTGAAAAATGAAGGTTGAAAATTTCAAAGAATTTTATTTTAAACCATATCGTGCCTTGTAAAACATAGCACAACAGCAATAAAAACCCGAAAAAATGCGAAAAAATTTTATTACATTACTCAAACATCGACAAACTTGTTATTATTTTTTTTTTTAAGTTGAAGGAAAAAAGGTTAAAGCCTTTAAAAGAAAACATTGTGACTAATTTTTGTGTTCTAAGGCTTATAACTTCTTAATTATTCATTTTACCACAAAATTTCTTGCTAGTAAATTGTAGATAATTTAATTCTAAACAAAAAATGTTCCATCAAATTTTCTGTAATATCTTTTAGGACATATGAGCCGTTTATTTTGAAAGTGGCATAAGTCACTTTTTCAAAAAAATCGAGTTAATGGCAACACTAAATACAATTGAACGGTATCTTTTCTTTTTTAAACAAACAAATTTTAAAAACAAAGTGATTGATTTATGCCACTTTCAAAATAAACGGCTCATATAGTAGCCAAAGGGGAGAGTTAGAGTTCCGAAAACTCAAGCTTAAGCTATCACTGACCCCCCCCCCCCCGGCCCTAGACATTACAAAAATAAAACCTTGTCCTGCATTTTTGCAATGTTAAAGTACCATTTCCATGGACTATTAGCACTAGAGGGAAATTGATTAGTATCAGAACTGATGGCAAAGTAATCCTGAGAGAAGCTAGTTCAAATAACTATAATACAGGTAAATCTATAAGATTTTTCTAGAGAATTTGTTTTTCCTAAACGTTAGCAAACAAACATTTCCTTCGTACTTCGTTCGCTACCCTAAAGTGGGTGTTCGAATTCGTATTGAGCGTGTTGAAGCGCCGCACAGTAGGACAAATTGCCAAAAAGCCGGCCAAAACATCAAAAAGTTAAGTAATCTTCGTGAAATTGTATACTCGGAGGTTTTCGAGGTCGCTGATTACGAATTTGATATTATTTTTTTAGAAAACAAGATGGCGGATCCAATATGGCGGACGACTACATGAAAAAATTCATATTCGCGGATAAAATTCTGTACCCGGCGGTTTTCGAGGTCGCTGACACATCAGTTTCATCTTCAGTGTGTTTTTTGAAAAAATAATGTCAAATTCGTAATCAGCGACCTCGAAAACCCCTGGTTATATAGTTTCCAAGAGATTCCTTGCCATTTCGGAACTTTTTGTCTGCTCTGCCACGATTTTTTCGCGATTTCAGAAAAAAAATTGTATCTCCAAATTCGCACGTTAATTTAGTTCTTGTTTTTTTATTTAGACTATGACAAGTGAAAAAAAAAAAAACGAGCGAGGACGACTAATAAACTTTAAGTTATTTGAAAAATTAGTTTTTCTCTGCGTTTTGTAAAAAAGTTGATTTATTTAAATTTATATAATAATGATTAAATGGAACACATTTTTTCCACTATTGTTCTTTATTTTAGAAAACACAATAAAGACGTTAAAAAAAAAACAGTAATCTAACAAAAAAAAAAGGTGGAACGAAGTTTAGAGACCGTAATACAAGGATGATGAAAAGCAACTAACTTAAATCTCTAAATCTATCAGTAATGAGAATATATGGATGTCACTGAGGCGGATGCAACATGATATTGCAGCCGACTCTTAATCATAAAATTTGCTGACGATCAGTCTGCAAGGGACATTTTTATTCTTAATGTAATTTGATACTTGTGGATAAGAATGCATTTTCGATAGATAAAAATGCGCTTTTATCTTGTAAGCATTTTGATATAACTATATCAATAATTCTGCAATGAACATTTCACGATTATACGTATTCGATTTAATTCCACTCACCTTCACGAACAGAATCCATTTTGAAACTTCTCAAAAGCATTAATTGTTAGTTAATTTCAAACCACAATATGTGTTAGAAATTTCAATAGCTGCGTCTCGTGAAACGGATACTTTCGAACTGATCCTACAAAGAGAGAAAACGTACCTGTACCCCGAGGACAGATGTTCTGAGACCCTCGGGGCCTCTACTTAAAATTCCGCAAAGAGAAAGTCCCGAAATAGAATCTCCATTTTAGGGGTTTTGGCCTGCGTTTCGGCACTTTATCCTACTGTGCGCCGTTGATAGACTGGGAAGCGAATGAGTTCATTTGGAAATTCTAAAACTTTCCGGAGATATTAGCAAAACTAATCAATGTAAAGTACTTGTCAAACTTGACCCAAAAGAACAGGTGACTGCAACTGGAAATCCTGGGTTGAAGCGCAATTTCCTGAAACTGTCGGACATTGTAAAGGGTAACGTAATTTTTTGATTTTTAAAGTTTGTCGGGTTTTGACAAGTGATGTTTTGTTGGATATCTATCGCTGAGCAGAATACAAAAATTTCACTTCCTTTAGAGCGGGTCTCCTTCCATCAAGTTTATTAGATATTAGAAAAGTTTCGTTAATATTCTTCTTTCGGCACCTCAAAGAAGTCGATATAGTTTTTGGTTTGAGCGGTATCGTGCAAGTACCAAAATCACGAAGGTCGTTTAAACAAAAAAAACGACCGAATTTTATGAAAATCTTTTCAGATCATATTTTGGTTAATACTCTTCGAACTGCACCTGTAAGCCGATATGTTTTGTGGTTGGGACGATATCGTGCAGGTGTAGATCTCTTCAAACGTCGAGACATTCCGCGTATGCTGGGGTACAAAACTCTTAAAAATGTTTAAAAGCTCGAACAAAGCTTCATTTAACTCCTCCTATCAAATCACTTGCTGCCATTTAATCAGTCACGACTGCGTATTGCTAGAGGGTGGTGTATTTTTCTAGCAGTTTAACTATTAATTTAAACTAGTTGGGATGTGGGTTCGACCCGTTCGGTCCACACGATCAACTTCCCAGTATGATGGATGTTGAATATTATGATTGGATATTTTAATAATAAATGAACAATAGGCAATTGTAGAATATATGTATAATACCGAGAATTTGTCACAATTGTTTATTAATAATTTCGCTAAAATGTCAAACTAAATGTGCGCACTTACAAGATTAGGATGACGAAAATGTACATAAAATTGATGTATTAATGTTTTTCGGAACCTCAATGAAGTCGATATAGTTTTTAGTTTGCGCGGTATCGTGCAGGTACAAAAATCACTTAAGTCATTTACACCAAAAAACCGCTGGACCGAAGATTATAAAAATCTTTTCAGTTTATATTGTCGCTAATACGCTTCGAACGGCACCTCAAGTAAGTGAATATCTTTCGTGGTTCGGGCGATATCGTGCAGGTACAAAAATCACTTAAGGGGGGAGCCTGCTTTAGAGGCTTCAAAAAATCTATTTTTTTGAGGAATTTTTAGGGAAGGAAATAAATATTTAATTGAAACGAAACTTTCAGGTATTATTGTTATATATTTCAACATTTTTCTCAAATTTTTTCATTAACATATATGTCATAATATGCCGGGTACAAGCATTTCGCCGAGGCGCCTCGAGCGTGCATGTGTCGTGTGGCGGGAAAGATAGGAACAAAATTTAACGTCCTATCGAAACGAGACAAAATTGGTTGTATTCAGGATTAAATTCTTTTCTACTTGAACCTAAAAAATCTAAAAAAAAGTGAGAAATTCAACAATTTTTCGCAACTTAAAAAAAATTTTTTTTTGGAAAAAAAAATTTCACCTTAGATTGTTTAAAAAGTGGGTTAATTATAACTTTACCGTCGTACCATTATTTTTACCGTCGTAGATAGGTGGGGGAATTCTGCGTACATCGGTACCATAATCATGAAAATGGGTTACACGGTTACAAAAATACAGGGTGATATGTAAAACTCTAGCAAAAAAACTTCAAAACGCCCTAGCGGCTAAACCGTTACGATTTCCCCCCACCCATACGATTTTTTGTTCGTCTATCCAAGACCTATCCACAGCCGGCCGCTTTGTAAGTTTATGTGGGACACCCTGTATATTATTTTAAGGTTTTTTTATTTTATACATTTGCTACAGAAATAATTTGTATAATGTAATCTCATCTCTTATTCAAAAGAAATTTGTTCTGCTTTGTTTTTAAATTATTTTAAATTTAAGGATGAGAAATGTTTCGCATAATTATAGTTAAATTATTTTAGTAATAGAGTTAACCCTTCTAATACAAAAGGCGCACTACTTAGCTGGGCCAAGAAAAATTTACCTACTCAGCACCACTCCACCAAACGCATGTTGGCTGATGAGATTCAACTAGTTTCATTAGGCATAACACTCCAGCGAGTTGTTTCTCAAATGTCCCGATGCCAGAGTCGCGAAATGGTTGGAAGTAGGTGCAACAAAATATGTCGGCTAGGTTGTGGCAGCTCCTTCCTACTTCTCTCTCTCTTTCTACTATGTATCTATCTTCCGGCTAGAGCTGTTGTTCGACATTTTATACGAAAAAATAAAAATAAAAATAGATTGTCGAACAGTACAAAGGGGCTTTCCCTAAGCCTCTAGTCTATCACATAAAAAAAATGTACTTCCTCTCAAATTTTTGCTTAAAATGCTTTTAGGACCTTCTAATACAGATGGCTCACTTCTTAGCTGGGCTATGAAAGATTTACCTACTCAGCACCACCAAGCGCTGAGATGAGGATCACAACTAAGCATGCAAACATAAAAATTAGTATATAAGAACAAAAATCGATACAGGAATACCTCGCATAGTACCGCTTCGATCAGTACGGTTTCTCTATAGTACGGGTTTGAAATTTAAAAAAAAAATTGTTCTTGGAAAAAATTGTTCTAAAAAAAATAATAAAATTAAATTTTCAAAACAATTTTTTTTTAAATTGAATATACATATGCACATACATACATATGTACTACATACTCTCGTTTTTTATTGAAACGCAGAAAAACAAATTACATATATGTATGTATGTAACAAATTATAGCTTTTTGACTCGATTATCATCATCATGTCCTTTAACCTCCTTCATAGGGGTATAGGGCATGTAAATAGGCGCATAGGGCCCGAGTGCCTCGATTAGTCCGGTTTCAAATAGTACGGCAAAATGGTGGAACCGATTGACCGTACTATGCGAGGTATTCCTGTACATATTTACATATAACCCACGCAAGCAACATGAAACATATGTGGTCACGTGAGATTTAAAAGACTCATTTTAAGGCCATCTTTACTAATGCTTTACTAAAGACATAAATATTATTGTTAACATAAATGAACTTGCGGTTTACAGGTTCAAATCTGCCGTAATTCGTATTAGAGGAGTTGATTTGTAAAAGAGGTGGACCTCTCAGATTATAACGACTCTCTCTAAACGACACACGGCGACCTAGAAAACCTGAGTCGACCTTTCCATTGATTCCAGCTGATGAACAAATAGAGCCCTTCCCGCCGTTTTATCGTAACCGACAAAAAGTAAATTTTACAGGAGAAGGTTTTTCTTACTTATTTTTGTATCTGTTATTTGTAATGGGCTGAAATTAGTTAGGCTAATTATTTTATTAGTTAGGCTAGTTTATTATCCGATTAATGTAAAAATTGGTGGTATGTTTCGAAGGTTAAATTAACGTCGTTTGCGGTAAAAAACGAATTTTCGAAAAAATGTCGCTTACGATAAAACGGCGGGAAGGGCTCGAAATACAACATCGGCCACCTATCGACGCTTGTGAAGAGAGCTTAAGTTGAGTAACTTAAGCCAAGATTCATATGATGGAAGAACTATTGGGTTTTCCCAAGGAAGATGATTCAGTGCGAATCGAACGAATCTTCGTTGAACCGATTCAATAGTTCTAACATGCGAAGAATAGTGAGGAGACCAAACCTGGGAGGCATATTCAAGTAATGGTCTGACAAGATATATACATATATATATATATATATATATATATATATATATATATATATATATATATATATATATATATATATTCAAGTAATGGTCTGACAAGATATATACATATATATATATATATATATATATATATATATATATATATATATATATATATATATATAAGTGTTTAGTAACCAACGGGTTATTAAATTCTTTGGACCACCTTTTTATAAAGCCCAAGACTAAACTACCTCTGGAAGTGATATAGTTGATGTGAGTGGAGAAATCCAGTTTACTATCAAATGTAATCCCGAGATCTTTAACCAAATTACCACGAGGGATACCCTCATCAGAAAAGGTGTAGTTAAAAATTATAGGATCACGTCTCCTACTAAAAGTCATGACTTCGCATTTACCAATATTAAGAACCAGGTTGTTGTTAGAACACCAAGAGTAAAAGGTGTCGAGGTCAACCTGCAGAAGTTTGCAATCCTCCATACTCTTTATGTGACGATACAATTTGATGTCATCAGCGTAAATCAATATTCTACAGTATCTTAGTAAGGGAACAATGTCATCAATTGATAAGATAAAGAGGAGAGGGCCAAGATGACTTCCTTGAGGGACACCGGATGTCGCTTCAATGGTTACTGATTTGGATCCACGAAAAAGAACTTGGTAGGTCCGGTCAGTTAAGTAAGACTGGAACCATACTAGAAGGTCTTGCGGAAAGCCTAACATTCTTAATTTCAGAATAGTAATGTAATGGGAGAGCTGGTCGAATGCCTTACTAAAATCCGTGTAAACACAATCAGTTTGACAACCGGAAACGAAGCCTTCAACAGCATGTGCAGCGAACTCAAGAAGATTGGTGGTAGTGGAACGAGCTGCAAGAAAACCATGGTGATTCGTGGAGACCAGCCTCTTGCAGATATGAACGAGTGTAGAATAGATAAATTGATTCAGAAAGTTTCGGTATAGCAGACAACTTAGCAACTGGCCTATAATTCGATATTTCGCTCTTGCAACCACTTTTGTGAATAGGAATTATGAACGAATTCTTCCAAAGAGTGGGGAAGTACCCTTTATCCAGGGATTTTAGAAAAAGGATTTTCAGTGGAGGCTGGAGAACCTCCACACAGGCCTTAAGGACAGCAGGAGGAATACCGTCGGGGTCAAAAGTAAAGTCAAATGGAAGATCGTCAATATGTTTCACGATATCGGCAATGGTAATTGAGAGAGGTAAAAAATGAGCCTCTCGGTTAGGAATAATGTGACGAAAATTATTGTCGTCAGGCTGAAAGTCTCCAGATCCGAAAGATAGGGAACGCAAGAAACGAGGGCTTCGTATAGTACGCCATAAAACCGTGCTACATCGAAATCCAACTCGTTTGCGGAAAGTAAGTTGTTGAAATCAACCATGGCAAGTTTAGATGACAGTGTACCAGCATAATGGCGCGATATAAATAGTGGGCGCCACTTATGCGAGGTGTTACCCCCTTAGCCACAAGCCCGGAAGAGCATGGCCAAGGAGCCAACACCATACATAAGAAATGAAAAGAAAATCCGGAACTCCTACGCCGGCCACACGGAGTTGTCTAGCTCGCCGGAGGGGTCGTGGGGTGTGTGGCCGGGGCTTACCGCGGTTGGTTCACCACTTACCTGGGCCAGTGCAATTTTGACCTCCGTCCATCATCCTCCCGTCATCGCCTGAGCCGCATCACCCTGAAAAAGAACGACCCCCTACCTCACCCACTCCACAAGAAACAAATTTAATGCATGGTCATTTTAATAAATATAATCCTCTAATACAATATCATCCCAAACATTACATGGGAGCATTAACAATCACAATTTGATGAATCAAATACTGACCGTGAACGAATACAAACGAATACAAATCAAAACAACCTGCGAATTACGTGCACATGAGTCGGCAAGATAACCATAAAGCGCGCAGCATTGGCCAATACCCCTCGCTTTGTACAAATGATTACAATCCAAAGAAATCAATTAGTAGAAAACACTTTCTCGGAACCAATTAAGAACAACAAATATCCGACACGGAGCAACACAAATTCACCAATAATTATAAAAAAATATTACAACGGTATTAATAACTACTATTATAATTAAGATTTTATGAATAAATTTTTCTGTGTGTTTTTAAAATTAAAGCAATAAAAAGAAAATTTTTTGTAATTTTATTTAGTGGAAATTTTTTGTTGTTTTTCGTGTGTATTTTTCTGATCCAGCTGGTGTGGATGCACTATGATTATGGCTTAATTACCTGACGCTCTCCAGATACTAAGGTCTGCAGCTCGATCCCTATCCTCTAAGTTCCCGGCAACTATCTAACCCAAATTCAAGCAATTTTATATAACTTTCGCCTGTTAGTCTTCTGATTTTACGCCTGTATCGCCATACACCTTCTCTCCAATGCCTTCCGCCAGTTCTCTTCACGGTTGTCACGTTTTTTCCTACACTTTTGGTGACGGACAAACGAAGCGTATTAACACCACCGGGACTTGACCAAATTTCGTCAAAAATAACACCAAAAACTTCGTATCCTGCTCCCTCAACTATGGGCCAAACGAACCAAGTTTTGTTGGTAGTGGTAGTATCCGCTTCGGTACCTCTCCAAACTCCTTTACAAATGGGGTGCCTAAACTTGCTTGGATTACCGCATCGGCTTCACAGCACCGAACTATTCCTGATTAATGCTGACTTGAAGCAAAAATGTAGTTTTTGTCCTCCAATGGACTGGATACTGGAGGTATTGGTCTTCCAGCCAAAGATATTCTTAAAAAAACTGATTTTTTTTTATATTTTATATTTTTCCCCTCAGAAAATTCAGCCAGCCGTCTAAATTCCAACTGTTTTTTTTTCGTTTTCAAAACAGAACTCCTTTCTATTATTATTTTTTTCCTCGCCTATCTTTTTTAAAATTTTCCTGATTCCGCACAGTGATTTTTCCAAAATTTCCCTTTACAAGGTGATTCCCAAAATAAATTTCCCAACTCAAATAAATGATAATTCCGACCGTTACATACCCTCGGGTCCACAAGGCCGACTCGCGAGGCAGTGAGGAGCCGAAAAAAACGGACGGTTTTTATACCAAAAGACCTAACATTTTTGGCGCCAATGTGGGACTCGACTCACGACCTGAGAATAGGAGTCTCATGCTCTAGTGACTGAGCTAGCCGGGCTACCTGAACTGCCTGGTAACAAAAAAAACGGATGAAAAGCTAACTGTAATTTAGGCCCATAATTGCAATCGTAATGGCGATGGCCAGTATGGAAAATCTCCCGGGGAAATATTTGGAGTTGCGAATAACCGGCGGAAGACAATACCACATTGTCCCCCGACGGACATCCACAAGTCTCCAAACATTTACATACAAACTCAGTTTGCTTTCGCTCCATCGGGCCAGTCTCCCGCAATACCACATAGCCTTTGACTCCCCCCCGGTGGAACGACAGCAAAACAGGCTGCTGAGAGAACTTCTCCAGACTGACCCAAAAATTGAAATAGAAACACCCCCCTAGGTGACCATGCCTCCGTGAGTTGATCTGGGATAGCATAAATGAACGTAAAGCAACAACCGGAAGAGTCAGTCGCCCATCAATAAGAAGTTGAACTACCATGATCCTTTCAGAAAAACATAACACATATTTGAATTCATTGTGCAAAAAAAAATAATTTAACTACTAATACCGGTTCTGCTAATCAACCCCCATTATTACCTAACACTGCCACTGTATTCAACAATATTCAGAAACAAAAAAATTGCATTGAAATAATCCCACATAAATACTTTATAGCTAAAAACAACACAAGGTTAACCGAGACAAGAGGTATGCGGCAGTAATTTTGCTACTCTACATCGTAGCGCACGTAGATCTGCCGGACAATACATGACTAAAATTGGACCTGTTAATTTCAAGGCATGCCTAACGCCTTCTACATTTCCAGGGGTTGGTTCTCGAAGTAACCGGTTCATGGTAACCACAATACTATGCGCCATCTCTTTCCTCAGCTCTCCGCTCTTCGACAACTTCCAATATAACTCCGACAAGAATACCAGTATCCCACTTTGCGGGTGAACTCCTGAGATACGGCATTCAGTATGTTCCTCACAATAATACGCCAGAAGGAGCCTAAACAATTTCCTAAACAGATTGTCCTTCCTCGCATATAACGAGTCCAGTAGACTGTACAGTTTCGATCCCATAATACTGAATTTAGTTTCGGAGATAGATTTGAAAAAAATAATTTCGATGAGGTGACTTATTACAATAGGATTATTCTTGAAACACGCCAAGTAAGTTAACGCTCGAGAAGCCCCAGTATCGAAGAGTCCCGGATAAACATATAACCGATTGACTATATTCACAGCGTACACCATTGCCAGGTTTTCGTCGGGTGTTGCCTCCCAGATTACCGTCATTGGTGGCTTTGGACTCGGTTCTACCTTAGGAACCGTATAAGAACCATTCACTACAGAATGGTACCTACCTTTTGGAACAAACTCCTTCGCGAGCGGGGATAGTGAGGACAAGAAATGTGGCCGACGTAATACTTTCTGTATTATGGGTAACCCATAATAAGTATGACCACTGGTTTCCTTCATATTTGATCACTATAAATCAACTTGAATATACCAACGAAATAAAAGCTAGATTACACTAATGCGTTTATATCTTCCAGGATATATGTTATTTAATTTCCAAGCAAAAGTCGAAAAAAAAAAAAAAAAAAAAAATTACAAATAATCGTCAAATCCTTGATCTAGAGGCAGTAAATAATTAATGTCGTATAAATAACTGATGATGTCAATTCAAAACAACTTCAACCTAACATTTTCGGTACGATTGAGCTTGGAAGAAACTTCACCTCTGGCATAATCAAAACAAAACCATTAGCGAAAGGTCGCAACAAATGATCACAATTCACAAGATCAGATACTGTATTGAGGACCCCTCCCAAAAAAAACCCAGCTACAAGTAGAGTAACAACAAGGTGTTATTAACAAATCCAATAGATATTATTACTATTGTGTGTACCTCAAAGAATCAAAATCAACACCGATTAGTGTGTAGTGATAAAACAATCAAAGTGTATTAATGTCTATATATATTAGTGTATAAGAGTGAGTGATTAGCTTTAATTCAATCTAAGTGTGGAATGGTTGAGGCAGACGATAATCCCCCCAGGGCTCCCGCATGTCGATGGCCTCAATGCCAGTTGGTGAAAACCATGAAGCATAGTCATCACCAAGTGTCATCCAGGTCGCCGACCCAGCTTCAGGTCGACCCGAAAGAAGGACGGAAACGGAACTCAAAATCGCATCGCCACGAAAGGAAAGGAAACTTCTTCAAAAAATAAAAAAAATTTGGGGAATCCGCTGTTCAACCACAACTGAGCTACCTTTCGGAAAATCAATCAGTTGGGAGGAACAGACGAAAAAAAACGATTCAGGACAAAACAAAAAAATAGAATTTAATAATCTGAATAGACCTTCAGAAGGAACAAGGGGCGCAGTGGCAGGCGTTAACACGCCTGTTACCAAAGACGGTTAAGCCCTTGTACCAACTTCACCTTCCACCAGGAAAATTAAAAGAAGATCCTGTTCACGGACCGACGCAGTGGCAGGCGGTATCACGCCTGATACCAGAGTCGCCGACCCTAGAAGCAGGACAGGGATGAACCACTACTACACCTGCACGCATAGCCAAGCGAACACCGCTTGTTAGCAAGCCGTGCAGGTCAGCATGGTTCGAAGCTACTCCAAAACGAAGAAGTTACCGCGTAAGTGAACGGGTAGGCCTAAAAGCGAAGACAAATAAAAATTCACCTAGAATTTGGACAAGCGCTGAAAAAAAAATTCGGCAAAACAGACAAAGGCTAAGGCCTCGCGGTACTACCTTAGCCCACAGCGAGCGCTGGGTAAAAGTGGTGAACCATAAACAAAAAATCAAATGTTGTCCGTGAAGGCACAAGTGGTACTAAACCAAAAAAAATTTAAACTTCAAGGTCCGTATAGGACAGTCAACGGGCTTTAAAAGCTACGTTGGGCGCCATTTATGTACCAGCATAATGGCGCGATATAAATAGTGGGCGCCACTTATGCGAGGTGTTACCCCCTTAGCCACAAGCCCGGAAGAGCATGGCCAAGGAGCCAACACCATACATAAGAAATGAAAAGAAAATCCGGAACTCCTACGCCGGCCACACGGAGTTGTCTAGCTCGCCGGAGGGGTCGTGGGGTGTGTGGCCGGGGCTTACCGCGGTTGGTTCACCACTTACCTGGGCCAGTGCAATTTTGACCTCCGTCCATCATCCTCCCGTCATCGCCTGAGCCGCATCACCCTGAAAAAGAACGACCCCCTACCTCACCCACTCCACAAGAAACAAATTTAATGCATGGTCATTTTAATAAATATAATCCTCTAATACAATATCATCCCAAACATTACATGGGAGCATTAACAATCACAATTTGATGAATCAAATACTGACCGTGAACGAATACAAACGAATACAAATCAAAACAACCTACGAATTACGTGCACATGAGTCGGCAAGATAACCATAAAGCGCGCAGCATTGGCCAATACCCCTCGCTTTGTACAAATGATTACAATCCAAAGAAATCAATTAGTAGAAAACACTTTCTCGGAACCAATTAAGAACAACAAATATCCGACACGGAGCAACACAAATTCACCAATAATTATAAAAAAATATTACAACGGTATTAATAACTACTATTATAATTAAGATTTTATGAATAAATTTTTCTGTGTGTTTTTAAAATTAAAGCAATAAAAAGAAAATTTTTTGTAATTTTATATAGTGGAAATTTTTTGTTGTTTTTCGTGTGTATTTTTCTGATCCAGCTGGTGTGGATGCACTATGATTATGGCTTAATTACCTGACGCTCTCCAGATACTAAGGTCTGCAGCTCGATCCCTATCCTCTAAGTTCCCGGCAACTATCTAACCCAAATTCAAGCAATTTTATATAACTTTCGCCTGTTAGTCTTCTGATTTTACGCCTGTATCGCCATACACCTTCTCTCCAATGCCTTCCGCCAGTTCTCTTCACGGTTGTCTCGTTTTTTCATACACTTTTGGTGACGGACAAACGAAGCGTATTAACACCACCGGGACTTGACCAAATTTCGTCAAAAATAACACCAAAAACTTCGTATCCTGCTCCCTCAACTATGGGCCAAACGAACCAAGTTTTGTTGGTAGTGGTAGTATCCGCTTCGGTACCTCTCCAAACTCCTTTACAAATGGGGTGCCTAAACTTGCTTGGATTACCGCATCGGCTTCACAGCACCGAACTATTCCTGATTAATGCTGACTTGAAGCAAAAATGTAGTTTTTGTCCTCCAATGGACTGGATACTGGAGGTATTGGTCTTCCAGCCAAAGATATTCTTAAAAAAACTGATTTTTTTTTTATATTTTATATTTTTCCCCTCAGAAAATTCAGCCAGCCGTCTAAATTCCAACTGTTTTTTTTTTTTTCGTTTTCAAAACAGAACTCCTTTCTATTATTATTTTTTTCCTCGCCTATCTTTTTTAAAATTTTCCTGATTCCGCACAGTGATTTTTCCAAAATTTCCCTTTACAAGGTGATTCCCAAAATAAATTTCCCAACTCAAATAAATGATAATTCCGACCGTTACAACAGCTCATTAAAGTTAGCCTTTTTAAAGTTAAATGAGTAGGTTACCACCTCCGGACAAGGAGTATTAACTGAATTGAAGCAGTAATTGAGCAAGATAGGAGGGTGGTAATCGTCAACAGTGGACATGACTATTGCACTGGGTTTTACAGTCATGTTGACTGAGTCAGTAAAGAATATAAGATCCAACTGCCTTCCTAATACATTAGTCACACCGCTCATTTGACTCAAGCCAAGTGAGAATAAGGAATCGAGAAAACACGATTCCTTAGAATTAAGGCTGCCTTCAGGAAGGTAGTTATCGTCATCGTCAACATATACCCACTGGATATTGGGTAAATTGAAATCGCCTAGAAGAAGTAGCTCATCATTATTTATTTATTTATACATATATTAATTCGCCAAACAAGGCACACTTAAACTGGGTATACATATACTTAGATTAAAAAACATAGTGTACAGTCTTTTTTACTATAACTACTGATAGCTACTAAAAACCTACTATTGTCAGAGAGGGGGTTATGTTAGTAGGGATTTGAGTATTTTTTTATAGGATGCCTTGTTGAGGGAAGGGGAGAAAGAGGAGCTATGGCTATTAAAAACCATACAGCATCTGTTGACGGGCTCGTTCCTTGCTTAATCTGTGCGGTGTGGATATTCCCTAAGTAGTTTAGTGTGTCGTGTGTGTCGGCCTACATCATTCAATTTGATTCTGTCTGACAGCAACTGAACTTTAAGCTTTCCACTTAGGACGTCAAAGGCAACGCAAGATATGAGCAGTTTCCTCCTGCTAGACAGCGGCATGAGATCAAGCACTTTGAGCCTGTCCAAGTAGTGCGGCAGGGTTTGGTAGTCATGGGGGTTGTGTAGATGTCTCAGGGCAAAGAGAAGAAATCTCTTTTGAATGGATTCGATTATCCTGCTGCTCACTTGGAATATAGGATCCCAGATAGGACACGCATATTCCAGGATAGGGCGGACTAAAGAACAGAAGAGTGTTTTTGTGACCCATACATTACCGAATTCTTTGGCTCTCCTCTTGATGAAACCAAGAAGTTTGTTGGCTCTGGCAATTATATTATCGTAATGCAGGTTGAAATTGAGTTTTTTGTCTAGGACGTCGCCTAGCGCTGCGATATGGTCAACCTGATTCAACATTATGCCATTGAGATAATAGTTATGGTTCCGTGTGTTTTTTAAGCGGTAGAAGGTAATTGCATGACATTTCCTGGTGTTAAGTTGCAGAATTGTTCATGGTGCACCAGTCGTGTAGGGCATTGAGTTTTGTCTGCAAGAAGGAAGCATCAGTTTGGGTCTTAATGACACTATAAATTTTGAGGTCATCCGCGTAAAAGAGATGTGGAATATTTGCTAATTTATCGGATAGATCGGAGATGAAAATATTGAAGAGTAGGGGACCGAGATGACTACCCTGAGGAACACCAGAGGTTACTTCGATCTTATTAGATAGAAATCTTTGGAATCTCATAACCTGTGTTCTTCCGTTCAGATATGATTTTAACCATTCCAGGGCAGAACCTGATATTCCAAACTGTAATAATTTTGCGATTAGGATGGCCTGGTCCACTTGATCGAAGGCCTTGCTGAAATCAGTGTACTTAGCATCCAATTGATGGCCGCTCTCCATACCGCATAACGATTCGGAGATAAGGACCATAAGGTTAGAAGTTGTTGAACGTCCTTTCCGAAAACCATGTTGTTGTTCGTTTACGTATGGATCGATAAGAGGATTGTCATGAACAAGTTTTTCAAAAAGTTTAGGAATTGATGATAAAATGGCAATGCCCCTATAGTTGTCTACCGAGTGCTTGTCACCGGATTTATAGATTGGCGTTAGGTAGGATTTCTTCCACAGCTTGGGAAACTTTCCTAACGATAAAGATTTGTTGAAGATGAGATAAAGAGGAAACGCAATATGTTGCGAGCAGCGGCTTTAAGCTGAGTCATGGTGTTGTCCACTAAAGAAAGCTTGTCGAAAGAGTCGCAGATTTTGGGGATTAGCTGTGATTGCTCGTGCTTAATACATGGATCATTGTTCGTATTGATTTTTATCTTCTTAATGCACGAGCTAATGGAATTCAATTTAAATCTCATGATCTTGGATAGGTTGTCGATCATATAGGCATTGCTCGATGCATTATCCTTAATGGAGAAATTACACAGGCCTGCAAAAAACGGGTCATTTTTTTCTTTTCAATTTAATAGTCGTATATATATGTATTTTTTCGCGCTGAATCCGAATCCGTTGGCCAAATTGCCCTATCACGTCAGGATTTTGAGCAATCCTAACCTAAAAGTGCCAAAAATCGTGTTTTTTGCACTTTTGCGCGTTAAGTATCTCAAAACTTTGGAATGATAGGGCAAATAGGACAACGGGATCGTTTTCAGCATGCCAAAATCTACAGAAAACCATGTCGAAAGCGTGAAATTTGAAAACACTTTTTTTGTAATACTGAAAAGAAAAACTTCGGTGCAACGATGATATCATGTGTTAATAAAAATCGTCGATTTCGCGCAATATATAATTAATAAAAATCGTCGATTACTTAAGGCAGTTTTCTGTAAATTTTCAGATCAAAATGTCCTCCGGTTCAAAAGTTACATTAATATTTGTTGACACTCGACTTCGTCCGCAACAAACGTTCAGATTTAAAATATTTCCTGCTAGTTAATTTTTTTGTTTGAAAGTTACATATAAGTGTTTGATTTTCATCATAAATTTTTATCCGATTAAGGTTTGATTATATTTCCCTATTGCGTAATTCATTTAATTTAAATTCATTATATTTATTTCTATACAGATCTCAAAATGTCTATTAATGGCAAAGAAGTGAAGTATTTTTTTTGTCATTGCTGCAAAAGTAAGCAAAAAAGGAATCGATGCTCTTCTTGAGTCTACTAATAACTAATCTACTAACCAAAATAATGATGGTATTTCAAGAAATTTATTTGCTGCCGTGATAGCAACTCTTTGAATCAAATCAAATTTCATAATGATTGTAGAAGTACATATATACAATGAAAAGGCGCAGCTGTGTGAAGTTGGCCCCCTGAATTGCGAATTTCAAATTTGTACTGGGGGAATCGATTGACCATTTTTTGACCATTATTGACCACCATTAACTTTCGTTTGACCACCCGCCATTTTCGAGAAACAATCAAAACAACTTTGGGGGGCTAACTTCACGCTAGCCCCCCGAGTTTGATATTTCGATAATGTTAAATCGGAAAAGGATTGACCACTTTTTGACCATTATTGACCACCAAAATATGTCGCTTGACCACCCTCCAATTTTACAAAAAAAAAAAATTTTAATGTATTAGTCACCTGCGAAAGAATTCGAAATGCAACGAGCAGTTTCTCCAAAATTTTAAGCGCCGTTCTCTAACATTTTGTATAATTAACTTGAATGTCTCATTTGAAATTGTTTAAAATTTTTTTGACGCGTTTTCAGAGGTGGTCAAACTTCAAATTACGTTTCTAACGCCTTTGCGAAGGTGGTCAAACGTTTTCAGCGTTTGACCACTCGTCATTATCAAATTTCACTAGAACAACCGCGAAAAATGATCTAACTTCGTGATGCGTCTCTTTTGAAATTGTAAAAATTTTTTTTTACGCATTTTGAGAGGTGGTCAAACGTCAAATTACGTTTCAAACGCCTTTGCGAAGGTGGTCAAACGTTTTCAGCGTTTGACCACTCGTCATTATCAAATTTCACTAGAACAACCGCGAAAAATGATCTAACTTCGTGATGCGTCTCTTTTGAAATTGTAAAAAAAAATTTTACGCATTTTGAGAGGTGGTCAAACGTCAAATTACGTTTCTAACGCCTTTGCGAAGGTGGTCAAACGTTTTCAGCGTTTGACCACTCGTCATTATCAAATTTCACTAGAACAACCGCGAAAAATGATCTAACTTCGTGATGCGTCTCTTTTGAAATTGTAAAAAAAATTTTTACGCATGTTGAGAGGTGGTCAAACGTCAAATTACGTTTCTAACGCCGTTGCGAAGGTGGTCAAACGTTTTAAACGTTTGACCGCTCGTCATTATCGAATTATAACATAGTCTGATTTTTTAATATCTTCCTTTGTTGTAGACTCCCTTGGGTGTGCCAATAATTTTGAGAGCCACCTTATGTATGTATATGTATGTTCGCAATAGGCTCCTATACCGTAAAACCGATGTTGATGAATTTTAAACCAAGTTCTATTGACAGTAAAACTTAGAACATACGCTATTCTATTACTTTCTAAAGACACTCCTAGATGGCGCTGCATGGAGAGCTTCGTTGAAAATCATCGCAGACCTTTGCATTTCTGCATAAAGGTCCGTGGGGTCTCCCATGAAGCACCTCTAAGACCAATTTTCGAAATTCAAAATGGCCGTCGAAATATGATCAAAATTAAAAATGGCCACAGAAATATGGTTGAATTTGCCAATTTTATTCCGATTCCAATGAAAGTGGGTATATAGAGGGTTTTCTGGTCGCAAATAACGAATTTGTTGTCAAAACTTATAGATTCAAAATGGCTGCCCCAATATGGCCGACAAATTTGCAAATTGTTTTCCGATTCCAATGAAAATCGGTATCCGGGATTTCTTAAGGTAGCAAATAACGAATTTATGGTCAGAAGTTATGAATTCAAAATGTCGGGGCCAATATGGCGGACGACTTAAAGGTTTTTAACGTCGCAAATAACAAATTTGTAGTCAAAACTTATGAATTTAAAAAGGCCACGCCAATATTGCCATCGAATTTGCAAATTTTGTTCCGCTTCCAATGAAAACTTGCATTCTGAACCTAATGTCTCAGACTTTTATTAGAATAGTTGGTTATGTTTAATTTTGAAGATTTGGATTAATTTCAAATATTTTAATGTTGGGTGCAGTGCAAAATATTTTCCGAACACGCTCCTACACCGTGCAACCGATCTTAATGAAATTTTAACCATGTGTTATTTACAATAAAACTTAAAAAATAGGTTATTCTATTACTTTCTAAAGCCACTTCTAGGTGGCGCTGTCATGGACAGCTTTGTTGAAAATTTTCTACAAATCGCCGATTGTATTCTATAATAATAATAATATATAATAATATAGTTAACCCTTCTAACGCAGAAGCGTAAGGCGCACTTCTCAGGTAGGCTGAGAAACATTTACTACCGTCACGTGGGCTCAGCAAACATAAAAGTAACAAATAAAATTCAAATAAAAATGGAAAACGAAAAACAAATAAACAAAAAAAAAACATTAAATGCAACCCACATAAGTAGTCACGTGAGATAAAAAAGACTCCTTTTAAGGACATCTTTACTAATGGTCTCGCTAAAGACATTAATATTTTTATTCACGTTTATATGCAAGCGATTTACAGGTTCAAAACGACCGTAATTCGTGTTAGAGGTGTTGATATGTAAAAGAGGTGGCCCTCTCTGATTATAATCAGTCTCTTTAAACGACACACGGCGATTTAGAAAACCGGAGTAGACCTGATTCTAATGAAAAACGGTATAGTAGCAAATAGCGAATTTATGATCAAAACTTATAATTTCCAAAAGGCGAGTCTAGTACGGCGGACGAATTTAGTCAATTGTATTCTGGAGGTTTTAAACTTTTTTTATTAAAAATGGCCGCGCCGATATCGGGAACGAGTCTGCCAATTGTGTTCCGATCCCAATAAAATTCGGTATAGTCAGGTTTTAAGGTAACAAATAACGAAATTATGATCAAAATTTATAACAAGTTTGGCTATTTGTCTTCCGATTTCTATTAAATTCCGAAACTGCCTTATTTATCCCAATTTGATAACATATGGCCAAGAGAAATTTGTTGGTATCGATATTAACGTACGAAAATAAAACATATCCAATTTGAAATTTTTTTTCTGGTCTCCGAAACTACAAAGGCCGTAGATAAGTTTAAGTAGTATAGTTTGTTTAGCCAGAAACTTACGAGTGCCTCGTCGTGAAGTGGCCATTTACTCGCAACAAACTAGCCAATCCCTAACTACCTTTTACTATGAATAAATACTAATTATATTGATAGAAAAATAAATCAATATTATATTAATAGATAATACTATCATTGCAAAGAGTAAAAAAAAATTGAATATTGAAATTTGAAATTTGATAATGACAAGTGATCAAACGCTGAAAACGTTTGACCACCTTCGCAAAGGCGTTAGAAACGTAATTTGACGTTTGACCACCTCTCAAAATGCGTAAATTTTTTTTTTACAATTTCAAAAGATACGCATCACGAAGTTAGATCATTTTTCGCGGTTGTTCTAGTGAAATTTGATAATGACGAGTGGTCAAACGCTGAAAACGTTTGACCACCTTCGCAAAGGCGTTAGAAACGTAATTTGACGTTTGACCACCTCTCAAAATGCGTAAAAATTTTTTTTACAATTTCAAAAGAGACGCATCACGAAGTTAGATCATTTTTCGCGGTTGTTCTAGTGAAATTTGATAATGACGAGTGGTCAAACGCTGAAAACGTTTGACCACCTTCGCAAAGGCGTTAGAAACGTAATTTGACGTTTGACCACCTCTCAAAATGCGTAAAATTTTTTTTTACAATTTCAAAAGAGACGCATCACGAAGTTAGATCATTTTTCGCGGTTGTTCTAGTGAAATTTGATAATGACGAGTGGTCAAACGCTGAAAACGTTTGACCACCTTCGCAAAGGCGTTAGAAACGTAATTTGACGTTTGACCACCTCTCAAAATGCGTAAAATTTTTTTTACAATTTCAAAAGATACGCATCACGAAGTTAGATCATTTTTCGCGGTTGTTCTAGTGAAATTTGATAATGACGAGTGGTCAAACGCTGAAAACGTTTGACCACCTTCGCAAAGGCGTTAGAAACGTAATTTGACGTTTGATCACCTCTCAAAATGCGTAAAAATTTTTTTTACAATTTCAAAAGAGACGCATCACGAAGTTAGATCATTTTTCGCGGTTGTTCTAGTGAAATTTGATAATGACGAGTGGTCAAACGCTGAAAACGTTTGACCACCTTCGCAAAGGCGTTAGAAACGTAATTTGACGTTTGACCACCTCTCAAAATGCGTAAAATTTTTTTTTACAATTTCAAAAGATACGCATCACGAAGTTAGATCATTTTTCGCGGTTGTTCTAGTGAAATTTGATAATGACGAGTGGTCAAACGCTGAAAACGTTTGACCACCTTCGCAAAGGCGTTAGAAACGTAATTTGACGTTTGATCACCTCTCAAAATGCGTAACAATTTTTTTTACAATTTCAAAAGAGACGCATCACGAAGTTAGATCATTTTTCGCGGTTGTTCTAGTGAAATTTGATAATGACAAGTGGTCAAACGCTGAAAACGTTTGACCACCTTCGCAAAGGCGTTAGAAACGTAATTTGACGTTTGACCACCTCTCAAAATGCGTAAATTTTTTTTTTACAATTTCAAAAGAGACGCATCACGAAGTTAGATCATTTTTCGCGGTTGTTCTAGTGAAATTTGATAATGACGAGTGGTCAAACGCTGAAAACGTTTGACCACCTTCGTAAAGGCGTTAGAAACGTAATTTGACGTTTGACCACCTCTCAAAATGCGTAAAATTTTTTTTTACAATTTCAAAAGATACGCATCACGAAGTTAGATCATTTTTCGCGGTTGTTCTAGTGAAATTTGATAATGACGAGTGGTCAAACGCTGAAAACGTTTGACCACCTTCGCAAAGGCGTTAGAAACGTAATTTGACGTTTGACCACCTCTGAAAACGCGTCAAAAAAATTTTAAACAATTTCAAATGAGACATTCAAGTTAATTATACAAAATGTTAGAGAACGGCGCTTAAAATTTTGGAGAAACTGCTCGATGCATTTCGAATTCTTTCGCAGGTGACTAATACATTGAAAATTTTTTTTTTTGTAAAATTGGAGGGTGGTCAAACGACATATTTTGGTGGTCAATATTGGTCAAAAAGTGGTCAATCCTTTTCCGATTTAACATTATCGAAATATCAAACTCGGGGGGCTAGCGTGAAGTTAGCCCCCCAAAGTTGTTTTGATTGTTTCTCGAAAATGGCGGGTGGTCAAACGAAAGTTTATGGTGGTCAATAATGGTCAAAAAATGGTCAATCGATTCCCCCAGTACAAATTTGAAATTCGCAATTCGTGGGGCCAACTTCACACAGCTAAAAGGCGCGGACTCGGAAAAGTTCAGAATTCGATACTGATGGTAACTCACAGAAACGTATACGAAGCACGGGATCTTTGACTGGGAGAATTTGGGTTTTATATGTAATCATGGTAAAACTTATCAGCAGTAACATCAAGGCCATTCCAAATATTTTACAAAGCAACAAGGTGACTAAAAATGTCCGCGATTTACTTACAAAAACCCCGAATTTATTAGAGGTCAATGCCAAGTATCACAAGCCGTGTTACGCGACATAGATATCGATAAAATATCTAAAACTTGCGAATACCCGCACCCATCCGATTTGCAGATCAATTACGCATATAATTTTGTTCTATTTTAACGATAAAAAATTATATGTAGTTTTGCTACTCGTGTACTTTGCAACGGCTACAATGTCGAGTGTCAACAAATGTTACTGTATCTGTTGAACCAAAGGACATTTTGATCTGAAAATTTACAGAAAACTGCCTTAAGTATTTGGCTACAATGTACAATAGCCGAAAAAGCGAATTTCAAAAATCTATAACACAACTTTTTGATTAGAAAAATAAATCTCACGAATCTGTTGTAAATTTTTTAAACATTCACCATTTTGTTTTTAAATGATGTAACCAGTTCGGTTAAAGTTTTATATTTATTGAATTAGTCAAACTAGACTATGTTAAAATTTGAAATTGATATCTGCAATATCAACTGAGATATGGCGAGATAAAGTGAAAATTTCGTTCTAATCGCACTTACGAAAAAAAGGCATTTTCATGATTTTTTTATATGTTGGCCATTCCCAAACTTCGGCCAAAATCAACTGTAGATGTATTTTTCCATCCTCTATCGATTGCAATCAGTCTCAACCGGTTATCTCATTTCCATCACTTTTTTCATTTCTAGAGCACTTTTTGGGGATTCACTGCAGGCCTATACGCCCCGTATGTGCTCCGAACGGTTGAATAAAACCGGTTTTGCTCAGCACACTTATGGCAGCGTCTGAATGAGTTCAATTCCACATGAATAATGGCTGTGGCAACCGATGAGAAATTATGTTTTATTGATTATTTTAGCTTATTTTTAATTGATTTTAGATAATTTAGGACACACAAGAACTTTCACTGTCACTAAATCGTTATATGTAGCAAAAGGGATGTTTAAATTAAAAGAATTATGTCTATAGAGGCGAAAAACGGTAGGAGAAGCCGGACAACACGACTGTAACGGTCGACGGTTAAATTAATTTTAGTGCTCATTAAGGTCAGAGTGTGGTCAACACAAAAGTTGAAAATATCGTAGAGGTTATTACCTCCATCGTCAAGTGTGCTTAACATATCTGGTGCAGCACAGCAGGAAGAGATTCATGATTAAGACACCAAAAATACACTAAATCACTATTTTTTTATATATATATATTTTATTAAATCACTAAAGAAATAATCACTGATAATCCTTGTATGGTTTAAAGCGATAAATTTCAATAATTTACCACTTTTTACCACAAAACTATAACGAAAACACTCGCGAACGTACTCTGCGCCATTAAATTCTCAGCAACTGTCAAATTTTGGAACCATTCTCAGCTATGGTTGTATTGGTGCCAGATACAACTGCATGGCCTGTAGTTGAGAGGGTCTTGGTTTGACCCACTGACATATAGAATGGACTGCTTATGAGAAATTTTTCATGGCACCAATTTGTTCCATAGGCTAAAAACCTTTTTTCACTCCATGTAAACACCGGAATCACTTTTGAAATTTACATTTTTTTAAATACGTACTTAAAACATTAAAACAACACAAATATTTTGTTTAAAAAAATTAATAAACACTATTTTCACTTTTTCACCTTTTAAAATGCCTTTTTTTCATTAATTTGCAAATTTTATGTGTATCTGATTTAAGTTCTTAACGCCTGTCTTAGCAACTGACATTCTGTATGTCAAAATCCGGGGGCTTATGGGGAAAAGAGCAAATGATATAAACATCACTATACCCGTCTATTTTTTTCTAATTGATTTAACGCAAAAGATATAAACATCACTATACCCGTCTATTTTTTTCTAATTGATTTTATTTCTGAGTGCTTCTGTCAGTTTGGGGGCTTATGGATGAGCGAGCGACTATACCTTTTTGGTGCCATCGGTTTGTATGGGAATAATTGCTGATGAGCAGCCCATTATTATATGTCAGTGGTTTGACCCAAAGCAAGACCCTCTCAACTACAGGCCATGCAGTTGTATCGGGCACTAATACAACAATTGCTGAGAATGGTCCCAGAATTTGACAGTTGCTGAGAATTTAATGGCGCAGAGTACGTTCGCGAGTGTTTTCGTTATAGTTTTGTGGTAAAAAGTGGTAAATTATTGAAATTTATCGCTTTAAACCATACAAGGATTATCAGTGATTATTTCTTTAGTGATTTAACAAAAAAATATATAAAAAAAATAGTGATTTAGTGTATTTTTGGTGTCTTAATTGTTAAGGTGAT
The DNA here is from genome assembly GCA_949987705.1 of Thereva unica. Taxonomy (NCBI): domain Eukaryota; kingdom Metazoa; phylum Arthropoda; class Insecta; order Diptera; family Therevidae; genus Thereva; species Thereva unica. The sequence continues at coordinate 164,868,098 of OX465281.1, read as the reverse complement.
AAATTAATTTATTTTGCAATTATTACTAAACATATAAGTACAGAAAAGTGCGAATGGAAAAGTGAATAAGAGAAGTGTTTTTCGGCACCTATATTTTTAATAATAATATCATAATATATGTATTAATCACTTTAAAATCACTTTTAATTCCATAACTACACAAAACATTAATTATTCAACATTTTTTCGTAAATAAACATGAAAAAACACCGTGAATGTGAAAAAAAAAGTTGATCGCCTTAACAATTTGAACACTTAAACACACTTAATCACCAAATTTGTTTTATTTTTTTAATGAAATCACTAAAAAACTATTCTCTGATAAATCCAAGTGTAGTTAAAAGTGTTAAAATACAATATTTTATCACTTTTTACTGCAAAAATAAACACAAAAATTCTGCGCGTACGGCTTCCGCGCCATGTTACTCCGGTGTGCGGTGACTTTTGGGCCTATTACCAACACCACGAAAAATACATCTACAAGGCCTGTAGTTGAGAGGGTCTTGCCCAAAGCCTTCTACATTTACAAGCCATGCACAACAAAATTTCACACTCACATTCAAAGGTGCATGGGACTTCAATTTTGCTGTCAGACTTCGAAGTGACAAGTGCGGTTATGTTTATTTTATTGTGCGGTTCGGGTGAATTTTTATTATGCATATTTTATGTGTAAATCTAAGGCCGGGTAATTATATTATTTTATTTAAACCGAAGATAATGTATAATAGTCCAAGAGCTAGTGACAGATTTGCAAAGTGATTTTGCAGAGGAAGGGCCTTTGATATATGTTAGATTACTTAAAGCACAACTGATTAAGACTAATCGCCAATTCGAGTCTACTTAAGTTTTAATTTTATGACCTTTTGAACTTGTAGATTTTTTGACCATGAAAAAAGTGATATTGCAGAGGATGGGACTTGGTATATAGGTAAATTGGGTTGCTCCCACCTCATATTCCGATTGCCATCTCGTTTGGAGGTTAGGTTTGAATTTTGGGAATTTTTGAAAATGTCGGTTTGGTCCAGTTGAACAAAGTGATATTGCAGAGGATGGGATTTGGTATAATGGTGAGATAGACCACCAATAGCCCAAATTCGGGTGCCCATCTCATATGTAATTAAGGTTTCCATTTTGGCGGCTTTTGATTTTGTAGCCATTTTGGGTATGACCCAAGTGATTTTGCAGGAGATGGGATTTGAACATTAGGATTCGTTACGACATATATAATACTTCTCCACTTGCCCATCTCTTTCCTATTTGTAGAAACCCATGCCATCTCCAGTTGAAGTTGAAAAATCGTAAAATCAAGTTTTATATATTAAATTTAGTTAAAATGAGTGTATATACACATCTGGTAGCATATTTATGGTATATTTTTAAGATATAATGAGTAGTTGGGTGTTGTATGTGATTAAATAAAAGTAAAACTCCACCGTCGCATGGTCCCAAGCCTAGGGTGTGAAAGGAGGAGGGTGGTCGACCTGCCGAGTTGACCAGAATCGTTCACTATGATGACCGAAGAAACTAGGTAAGGAACCGCATTTTTCAAAGTGGCACCGACAGCAGCGTATCCGTTGCGGACACGTCCCGCTCGGACCGCCAGCTAACGGATCAAAGAAGAAGAAGAAATAAAAGTAAAACATCATTTTCAGATAAATAATGGGTGATATACTTTTATCATAAATAAATTGATTTTCTTTTTTCCAATTTCCAAATTTTTTATTTGTATATTCATAATAATAAATACTAATATTATTTCTATATACATAAATATGATAGACTCATTAACTATCGCTATCAGGGTCATACTTGTTATCTCCCCACCCCCAGACATTTTTTTTTAATTTTTGTTAACAAGCATTTCAAATAACCACTTTAACTGAAAGAAATTAAAACAAAAAGCAAACTTGCTCCATTTGAATAAAACGCAAAAAAGAGAAAGTTGAAGATAATATATGAGAGAGCACACGCATTATACAGGGATGCAACTAGAAACATTTCACGTCACCCTGCCTTTAACACAGGGCTGTAATTAAATTTTTTTCTGTTTGACCTCTAACTAAATGTTAACTCATTATTTTTTTAAAAATCTTTTTAGTAAGTAGAGTTTTTTTTAAAAAAAGTGCCGGGAAATTGGTTGTACCCCTAAAACCAGCAAATTTTCCATAGGAGTTTCCATTCATGAGTTATTCCGTTTTAAAGATTTCAAATACTCATACCCCCTAATCCGCAAGTTGTATGGGTCTTCAGACATTCTATAAATTCTCTGTTGGACAACGTGGCTAATATTTTTAGGGGTGATTGGATGTATTTGGAGAAAAAAAAGCTCTAGAGAGGAACCTATCCCCACTACCCACTAGATACAGGGTGTTTACAAAAGAAAAACATATATTTTTTAAAATCTACTTAAACTTGAATAACTCCTAAACTAATTAACGTAGACCAACATAATTAGGTTCATATTTTAGATAAATGTGTATTATTTTATTTGATATTAAGAAAAGAATTCCGTTAAGAAGGTATTTAGTTAAAAGCGCAGGGCCGTAGCAACCAGGGGGCTAGGGGGGCTTAGCCCCCCATGCCTTTGCATTGCCCCACACGTTTTTCTTATATATGAAATCGAAACACTAGAAAAAGAAGGAGCAAAATTTAACGACAATCGAAAATAAAAGCCTTAACAAACCCATTCAGCATTTTCTCCCCAAATTGGCATCCCTGTAATCTAGATCTGCACGGGTATTCCTTCATCACAAGTAGGTTTCTTTACTTTACACGGAGATATCTGTATGTGTGCCGATAATTATATGCAAGGGGCGAACACCGGCCGTTTGGCTTTTAAGAGGCATATGATGGCCCTATGGGTTTTAACCTTTTTAAAGGGAGAACATACAGCCTCACAAACCCCGAAACTTGACCAATTTAAATGGCCAAGAACTGAGCTGTACATACGGGCGGACATTCGACGGTGAATTCGAGCTAAAAAGAATCTGCATGTATTGTTGAATATGCTTTGTGGGAGCTTGATCATTTTCATAATGTACAATGGTCCTTTCGATTTATCCTACTCAAAGATAATCGATGCACAAAAGAAACGAGAATTTTTAGGGGAAAATTGGAGTATGATTGAAAAAAGAGGAATATGTTTCAATCAAGGTCGGTGTTCACCAATTTTAAGACCAGCTCGGGATTTTAGCAAAACTGACTTTCTTGCAGTAAAACCAAATGACCCATTTTTTTGGAAAATGTTCCATGTCTGAGGGTGTGCATATGGTTTTGTCGATTATTTGTCTGACAAATGTCTAATATTTATGAACAATTAATGTAACATTAGTTATTAAATTAAAAATTTCGGAAAATGTGTAACGAAATGAACCCTAAATTTATACTCGGGGGCTATCGAGGACGCTGAGCACGAATCGAGCTCCAAATTATTGACGATCCAATTACTTTATCATCTCCTCGGAAGGCCAGGCCAAGAGATGCTAAGATAGGGTGTCAAGAACTTCTGATATTCTATACTATTTTCGTGCTCTGCAATTAAATTGCTATGCTTGTAATCATTGAAACAGACGGTAGCAAAAATCAAGACTGGACAATAAACGAAACAAATGGACGAAACAAAATACAAACCCAGTTTATGGCGAATAGAGTACTCAATCACGTGTCATATCCATGCCATATGGTAGCTCCCTTATCTTTGCGGATGCGTATCTAGACCTCTTTATATATTCTTTCATATTTTGAAAAACTGCCGTCAAGATTTTGGTATCGCAATGGACCATTTTTTATTTTAATTTTGGACCATTATGTATTTTAATTTTTATTATTAATTTCTGCATTCTGTCTGTTGGAGATTTACTCTGTAGACCAGTAAATAAATAAATAAATAAATAAATAAATAAATTTTTGATCCAAACATGTATTAAATTGACATTTTTTCTGTCCCAGAAACCAGGGTCTGTCTCATCGGCATTGAATTCTGTTTCCCACAAGGGTTTGTCGAAGTTTTTAAATTGGCCACTGCTGCTTGACAGAACTAGACCAACTAAGGAAGCCCGCACTTTCTTATGCAAAACTTTCGTGTGTCTTTTGGCGATTCTTCGATTAGCTGGATGTCCTCTTTTTAAACTTCTGTATTAGTTTGGGTAACTTATTAATTTTGTCTCTCTCATTCGGGGCTCTCTTTCTCTTATGTGCGGCACTTAACTCGGCACCTTTCATTTTGTTCTAAGCAGAGTGACGAGATAGATTTTCTAAATATCAATAAAAATATACTATACTTCTTAGTGTAGGGGTACAGCCAGCACTCGGTACAAACTTGTTTCCAAGCGACATTTTCCGCGTTAATTTAGTAAAATTGCTTTGCCCCACCACGCAAAAGAGAGTAGCTACGGCACTGTAAAAGCGTGAGGAAAATCCTAATATTTTAGCATTTTGCTCATATTTTGAACCTAATATACATATGGGTGTTTCTCACCAAAGTGGTAAAATCGCTGTCCTTGGCAAATATTACGTAAACTATGGCGAGAAATATTTATATTTCTGCAAATTTCAATTTATAACTATCTAAACTATAGTATACAATATAGAAAATATCTCACTTAAAAACCTATATGGTTTCAATAACGTATTTTTTAGGTCTAAAAACAGTCCCCTAGCCGGTCCCCAAACCAAAATATTTTCTATTGAGTTCATTAATTGAACTAATATTTTAAAAACAATTAACTTATATAACACAATTTAATCAATATGAAATGATATGCTATTAGGCTCTAATATCAATTTATTTAAACTATTTTTTGATTAGTTTAATTTAACCTAAAGTTGGTCCCCGAATTTCATGAACAGTCCCCTGCCAAAGTTTCGAGTTACGCATCAGGCCATCTACAGTAAAGACAGACTTGTTAATGGGCGTAACGAAACGTGAACGACATGAAATTAGCTTTGTTACCCCCAAAAGTAGCTATACCTCATTTTGTTTAGTGTTACAAGAGTTAGAGGGGCACATGCGCGTATCGGTACGCAACATTCGACAGTCCTCTGCTAAGTGTTATTTTTCTTTTTTTAAAGTGTTCCAGTTTTCTCTATTGTGCATAGTTTTAAATAAGATGGCTTATATTGTTTCTATATAACAAAATAAAGTCATAATGAAGGAATTTTATGGTACCGTACCAATTACACAAATTAAACAGTCCCCTGCCAACAGTCCCCGTCAACAGTCCCCCGCTACATACAGAAACAGGAGACTGCTTCATTTATTAGGGCACTGTTATTGTACTTTTGCCTTTGTTTTAGGTCTATAACCATCTTTTAATCATGGTTCGAGAAAGAAGAAAGTGTCTAAGGAAGAAATAAAAGTTCACAAGTTTACTTGGAACTACACAGAGAACTTGGAACTACCAAAGAAGACTGTTTTATTTTTATATATATGCGTCATGAGGAATGTTTTTAAAGTATATATACTACTAATAAATGCTCATTTCACTTATATATACAGTCCTCTGACATATGCAACAGTCCTCTGACATATGAATTTTTTAAATTTACTCAATAAGTTCTAAAATAAAACAAATATATTTGGGTCCCTTACTGTTTATTATCCACCAGATAGATATCTATTTAATTGTATATTTTTTTTTTCATATTCACGTAAAAAAGTTACTGGGACAGATTTCTTGCAAAAATTTACCAGTTTACAGAGAAACACCCATATCTTTTAAACGAAATCACTCAAGTTGTTGCTCTTTATGCTAAATAAAAAATTACACATTTAACTAAAATATGAACCTAATAACGTTGGTCTACGATAATTAGTTTAGGAGTTAACATTTAGTTAGGGGACTTCATTGGAATTTTGCTCTGACGTCAATCAACCAATTTTTCTCAATTAAACTGAAAATATTAATGGAAAGGAGATGGGATTGAAAATGTAGCATTTGGTAGATACCAAGAACCTATGGTCCAAATTTTGGGTTCTGCAAAATCACTTGGGTCATACCCAAAATGGCTACAAAATCAAAAGTAGCCAAAATGGAAACCTTGATTACATATGAGATGGGCACCCGAATTTGGGCTATTGGTGGTCTATCTCACCATTATACCAAATCCCATCCTCTGCAATATCACTTTGTTCAACTGGACCAAACCGACATTTTCAAAAATTCCCAAAATTCAAACCTAACCTCCAAACGAGATGGCTACCGGAATATGAGGTGGGAGCAACCCAATTTACCTATATACCAAGTCCCATCCTCTGCAATATCACTTTTTTCATGGTCAAAAAATCTACAAGTTCAAAAGGTCATAAAATTAAAACTTAAGTAGACTCGAATTGGCGATTAGTCTTAATCAGTTGTGCTTTAAGTAATCTAACATATATCAAAGGCCCATCCTCTGCAAAATCACTTTGCAAATCTGTCACTAGCTCTTGGACTATAAAGTGTATTCATCTCTTTTAATTTTTAGGAGTACGTTATGATATAAATATACTTTCAAATCTGGAATTTTAGCTGAAGGATCTGCCATTGAAGACTTATTGAATGCCGATCGGGTTTTGATTGACGAGGAAGAAACTACAGAAGGGAATATAGCTGTTGGTTCTGGCTCCATCAAGATGGCCGGACCAAATTAGCAGAACCAAATAAAATTTATGTCAAAATTTACTACTTTTTAATTGCTAATTAATTACCGAAATAAAAAATTAATTGCTATTTTTTTTTAAAAGTTACAGCGGTTCTGCTACCTTGATATCAACCTGGCCGGACCATTTCAGCAGAACCAAGTAAACCGTCGAAAATTTATACCAAAATTTACTACTTTTTAATTGCTAATTAATTACCGAAATAAAAAATTAATTGCTATTTTTTTTAAAAAGTTACAGCGGTTCTGCTACCTTGATATCAACCTGGCCGGACCATTTTTCAGCAGAACCAAGTAAACCGTCGAAAATGTATGCCAAAATTTACTACTTTTTAATTGCTAATTAATTACCGAAATAAAAAATTAATTGCTATTTTTTTTAAAAAGTTACAGCGGTTCTGCTACCTTGATATCAACCTGGCCGGACCATTTCAGCAGAACCAAGTAAACCGTCGAAAATTTATACCAAAATTTACTACTTTTTAATTGCTAATTAATTACCGAAATAAAAAATTAATTGCTATTTTTTTTAAAAAGTTACAGCGGTTCTGCTACCTTGATATCAACCTGGCCGGACCATTTTTCAGCAGAACCAAGTAAACCGTCGAAAATGTATGCCAAAATTTACTACTTTTTAATTGCTAATTAATTACCGAAATAAAAAATTAATTGCTATTTTTTTTAAAAAGTTACAGCGGTTCTGCTACCTTGATATCAACCTGGCCGGACCATTTTTCAGCAGAACCAAGTGAACCGTCGAAAATTTATGCCAAAATTTACTACTTTTTAATTGCTAATTAATTACCGAAATAAAAAATTAAAGCGTATATCCTAATGACAATCTAATCAATCTAAGCGTATATCCTAATGACAATCAATCTAGGTGGCGGCGGTCTATCAACACATGGTCTATTTGGTTGCGAGTGGCTTCATTAGGAGATACCCAGGTGGCTTTATGAATATCTTTACGCGCAAATCTAGTACTTGCAACGACCAAGTTCTTACTTGCTGCCATCTCTATAACGCGCTGTTCATTGTCATTAGTATTTTCATGCAAGCTGTGGGTGCCGACATATTGCCTGTATATCAGCTCGCGGCCTACTTTGGCGTTCAGATCTCCCAGTATGATTTTAACATCATACCTGGGGCAGGCATTAAGTTCCCGTTCAACTAATTCGAAGAATTCTTCTTTATCATCATCCGGGGACTCTTCTGTAGGTGCGTGAACGTTTATGAGGCTGATGTTCTTAAATTTACCTCGCACACGAAGGGTGCATAGCCTTTCGTTTATTGCTTTAAAACCGATAATGGTAGGCTTCATTTTAAACTATTAGCATTACCTTATTTCATACTTATATAACAGAAACTAATTTTCATAATAATTTGCCGGAAATTGTTTTTATATTATTTGTGGGGCATTCTTACGGTGGAATTTTGTAGAGTTTGTGAATAACTTTAAAAATTAACCGCTAATAGCTTTTCTACACCAAATTAAATTGCACATAAGTATATATACATATGTTAATATTTGTGTCAATCTTGAAATATTCTTTATCTTTCGAACTTTTGAAGATTATAAAGACTGATCCTTCCCTTTTTGTAAAGGGCCGATCACTTTATTGTTAACATGTAGTCTGTCCTTCTATTACTATAAATACTTAAAAGTGCACAGCTGGATTTATATGACTGAAATACAAAAAAGAATACACAGCATTAAAAGAATTGAATGGACGACTATATTGATTGATCGAGACAATTGTTCCAGCGCAAAATGATTGTCCAGCTTGCCGAAATAACGAACCTTATCTTCGAAAGTGCGAAAAATGCTCTACAGGAGTCCATCATTTAGATGGCTGTTCGTATGCCATGAATGGGGATGAGGATGAGGGCTATAATCAAAAAAGACTGTGTCGAGCTTGTTATTCAAAGGAACAGGCATTAAAAGTGGCTAGAACATCAACGAGAAAAAGAAGTTAGTGAAATTTTTGGTTTTAAAAGCGAAAACTTATATAAAAATAACAATATTTTTAGAAGCTAAAAAAGATCTGAAAGCCGTCACCAAATCCACTGACTTCGTCCACGAATGGACTTCGAGCAACACAACAGATGATTATCAACTACTGCAAAAACACAGAAAAGGTAAAAAATGCATTACAAATTTTATACTGTATAGTACTATAGTTCTGCGTAATGATATAAATCGCTTCAAAGAATAAAAGAAAGGACTGAAGAAAGAATGTATCTAATATAACTTCTCAAATTTTTTGCAGGTTTCGATACTTCTCATGAGTTATCCTTGAACGTTTCACAAGCAAGTGGAGAAGAAGCACTATCAACCAGTTCTCAGAATGTAATTGAAGCGGTTCGAGAATACGAAAATTGGAAAGACAAGGCGAGGAGCCAAAACAATGCCCTTTATTTAGGAGGTCGCAAAGAACTGTTGAAAGATGCGATCAGATTGGAAGGCCGACACAAAATTGGCGTTTTGAGAAATGGCAACAATTTCTCATCGACTGTCTTCAATCTCGAGAAGAAAACAATTTGTGTAACAAACACTTGTGCTTTTGATAGCGTTGCACAATTGCTTTACGTAGCAATTTGTGATCACAATTCATTAAGAGAAAAGGTGATGAGAAATTGATGATTTATAATAAATTAAATGATTTATAATAAATATAAAAAGAAATGTATTATTATCAATCTAATAATTTCGACTCTTATGTGCTTTCAGATCGCTTTGTTTAATGACCCATTTAGCAAATTCTTAATGAGTTTGTATCAGAAAGGAGTGAATGCTCATGCATACAAGTCTAGAGCGAAAATCTTAACTGATGTCCAATCACCGGTACCAGTGAATGGAAGTTCGACGATTTTTTCCGTCGACGCATCCTATAACGCCCTTGAATTAGCATCAAAACTGACCAAACAGTTTTCAACTATAGTAGAGACTTCAATTTGTACAGAAAACTGTTCGGATAAAGTGATCGAAAGAAGAAAGAAATCAACTCAAGTTCTCGATAAAAAGATAAAAAACCTCTCTGATATAAGAGATTTGTTTCTTCTGCAAGGTTTTTGTGAGACGAAGTCTTGTAATGGGAACCGAACAAGCATGGTTACTGAAATTGGTATGTTTATTACTTATGAAAAAATAAAATAAAATAAAAATTTTATGTTTTTGCAGGTGAGATTGTCATAATAGAAGTCAGGAACGAATTCCCGACAAGTATGAGTGATTCAATGAAGTTGAAGCACTTTACAATTAAACTCCAAAATCCTGTCAGGGACAACAGTCATCTTCATTTACCATTTACTATCGCTGTGGCCTCCTCTAGCTTGGCCCCTTGCAGGCTTCACAACAACTCTGTAAAATAAAAATAAAACACCATGTAAATCAAGGTAAGCTTGTAAATTAGCCGAGTGATAATTGCGGCCGGCAATTACGAATATCTTACCTTTCTCCCAGAAGTTTTCCCATTTAATTCATATACAGCATCGTCAGCATCTCGAGCATCGCGATAATCTTCAAATTCCTAAATTGAAAATATAGTTAAAAATTTGACCTCAAAGTTTTTCATTTTTTTTATCTTACCACAAAACCATAACCATTTTCGATTAAAATATCTCTAGTTCTGCCATATCCTTTAAAAAATCTCTCTTAAATCCCTTTCACAATTACTTTAAAATAACCTTTTTTTAATAATAACACACTTTATATAAGTATTTAATTTTTTTTTCTCAACAGGGACATCAAGCAACGCCTCTACGATACAACTCAAGTAACACGAAGTTGTTTGATAACTAGATCAAAATATGGAAATAATCCACTGCACTTTACGATAATAAGTAATGCCACGTAAGGGAAATTGTAAATTTGGGATATTTGAAAATATTCAAGTACATGTGTACGATAAATGACTTTATTTTGAAAATTAATAGTGTCAGAATGATAAATAATAATTACACTGTGTGACAAAAAAAATTTTTTTATAACATTGATATAAATAGCTGTTTCCTATTAAATTTGACCTGCTGAACACGAAAATATCAACGAAGTTCTTGTAACACGTCACGTTTTCAAGTTATGGCCAATAAAAGTTTCAAAAATCACTAAAGGCAGTGGGAAAATTTTAAATCAAATCAAATCATATTTATTTTTTTGTATTTCAATTTTATAAGAAAAAAAGTATTACTATACATATATACATATATAATGCAACAAAATAGCGCTAGTGTATCTGATATATAAGAAAAGAGCCAAATGTTATAAAAGAAAATGACGAAAAATTAACTTTTCCTCTTGTGAATCGTAAAATCCTCCATAACTACAAACCAGCAGTAATCTGCAAACATGTTGGCGTTCCATCTTCCTTGGTAACGTTCTTCTATCTTTTTGATATCTTGGTGAAAGCGTTCACCTTGTTCGTCACTCACCATTCCAAGATTAGTGGGGAAAAATCGAATGCAAAAAATGTATTTTTAAAGACATTCTACACCCCATTGTTTTATATTTTTTTAACAAGTCTTTCACCAAAAACTCGGCATTCTCAGCTTTATGATTGCCTAAAAATCCTTGAATTACCTTCTTTAGAGACAACCAAGCCTGTAGTTTTTTCCTGGTAAGATTTTCATCGAATTCGTCGTTCTTTATGACTTTTCTTATTTGTGGGCCAACAAAAATGCCTTCTTTTAATTTAGCATCACTCAGTTTGGGAAAAACAGTTTTCAAATACAAAAATCCTTTACCATTTTTATCCATAGCTTTGACAAAATTTTTCATCAAACCAAGTTTTATATGTAACGGTGGAAGAATCACATTTTCTTGCTTAATGAGAGATTTGTATTTAACATTTGATTTACGACAAACAAAGTCAGTTCTTTTCGGCCAATCTTTAATTGCATAGTGGTTTTCGGTATCTCTACTGTCCCACAAACAGAGATCAGCACAAACCTTCCAGTTGTTTTCTTTGTATGTACTTGATTAAATCTAAGATTAGTTGCAGGTTTTCATATGTTTCTTTCAAAATCACTGAGTAAGCAATAGGTATAGATGGATATTGGTTGCCATTATGAAGTAAAACGGCTTTTAAGCTAGTCTTAGAACCATCAATAAAAAGTCTGCATTGGTCTCTGTCGTAACGTATTCCAAGTTCCTCCATTAGTTCACTGATATTGTTGCAAAAGCAAAGTGATTCAGTGTTTGTAAAAAAATTGGACAAGTGTCTGTTTCTTTTCCTTGGCATACATACTTTCGTGTTAGGAGATAACAAATGCAATTCTTGCAATCTAGATCCCAAAATTTCAGCTTTCCTTACAGGTAAATTCAAAACACGGATCAAATCGTTCAACTCGTCCTGTTCAATTAAATGTGGTTGCTGCATGGAGCGATTAGAAGATAGATACTCCGATTGTTCATTTAGCTCAACGTCTGCTTCGTCATTGCTTGAAATATCAGGTTCATCGGGTGTGGTGTCTTTAGCCAAAGGAACAGGATATTTCTCACTGTGAGGAATTGGTTTAGATACTGATGCTACCTACCCGTTCCCGCCAGATCGTTGGTACAGCAAAAGACATAGAAACAGATTTTCCATTAAACCACTCATTTAATGTTACGTAGCACGAAATACAAAAAAGTTTAGGGGTCCATTCCTTATGTTGTACTATTGAATGACCAAAATAATGTAAATACGCTTGTTTCACTTTGTCACTCGGAGCTCTTCCTTGAGATTTAATGATTGGCCACAAACATAACAAAACTTATTTGGGTGGTTTATACACTTATGACGTTCACTTTTCTGCATGATTTCAAAATAAATCGCGGTCTTCTTTTCTTCTTTGTGCCCCTTTAATCCCTCATGGGACATAGGGCGGAAACAGTTGCCCTCCAGCGGACGCTGTTTTGCGCGACAGCTCTCAGCTCTGACCAGGATCTCCCAGTTGTTGCGGCCTCTGCTAGTAGGGTCCTCCTCCACGTTGTTCTAGGTCTTCCAACTCGACGGGATCCTTGCGGGTTCCAGTCAAGGGCCTGTTTGGCTAGGTTTTCGTTATCGCGTCGCAAGGTGTGGCCAACCCAAATCCATTTCCTTCGCCTGATTTGGTCGTCTATCCTTTCTTGGCCGGCACGGCGCCATAGCTCTTCATTTGAAATTCTATCTGGCCAGCGGATTTTTAGGATACGACGCAGGCATCTGTTGATGAAGACTTGTAGGCGCCCTGTGATGAATTGGGTGACTTTCCATGTTTCGCAACCGTACAAAAGAACTGCCTTAACGTTGGAGTTGAACAGCCGCAATTTGGTGTTAGTTGAGATCTCCGTTGATCTCCATATGCGGAACAGGCATGCATATGCGCCTCGTGCTTTATTTATTCTGGAACTGACGTCTTCTTCTGTACCGCCATTTTCGGTAATAATGCTACCGAGGTAGCAGAATTTATCTACCAGTTCCACGTCACGGTTATTCAGCGCAGTTCGTTCAAGTGTGTTTGCATTTATCCGCATTTCTTTGGTTTTGTTCGGATTCAGCCTTAAGCCTGCTAGACTACTTTCTGTTGCCAAATTGTTTAACATGTTTTTTAGCTCCTGATGTCTGTGGGCCAGCAACCAGATATCATCCGCGTAGTCGAGGTCCTTAAGGCGGTCTAGCAAACCCCATTGTATGCCGCCTGTTCTATTATCTAGAGCGTCGACAAGGATGTCATTTATTACTATAAGAAATAGTAATGGCGAAAGTAAGCATCCTTGTCGTACTCCTGAGATCACCTCAAAGCTGTCGGATAATTTTCCATTATGGAGAACTCTGCATTTGGAATTGTTGTAAAGGGCTTTTATCAATTCTATTATTTTATCAGGCAGTCCACGTCGCCGTAATGCCTGCCATATAAAGCTCCTATTAACCGAGTCGAACGCTTTCTCATAATCTACGAAAGCTAGGTAAAGGGGGGATCGGAATTCAGTAGACTGCTCCACTATGATTCTCAAGGTGTTAATATGGTCTATACATGAGCGGCCCTTCCTGAATCCGGCCTGCTGCCTTCTAAGCGTTCGGTCTACTGCCTCTCTTATCCTTGATAATATAACGTGGGACAAGACTTTACCCACAGTAGATAATAGACAGATGCCTCTCCAGTTGTCGCATATTGTTAGGTCCCCCTTTTTGGGTATTTTGACTATGATACCTTCCGTCCAATCCTCCGGAAAGGTACAGGTGTTCCATGCTATTTCCAGGATTGGCTGAAGCGCATCTGCTATGAGGCTTGAATCGGCTTTCAACAATTCTGCCGGGATGCCATCTTTTCCAGCTGCTTTACCATTGGCCATCGCATGAATTGCGGTTACTATTTCCGTCTTGGATGGGGCCCGGGTGTTGATTCTTATCGGCTGTGCATTGTTGCTGTTTTCCTGAGGTTCCTGTGCAAGTGAACCATTCAGGGCGGCGAAGAAGTAATCTCTCCATCTTTGGAGTTGCTACTCGTCGCTGCACAGCAGCCTCCCATCCGCACTCTTTACGGCATGCTTTTTAGTAGAGTGCTTTCCCGAGAGCTGTTTAGTAATTTGGTACAGCACTTTACTGTTGCCTGTGTTTGCCGCGTTTTCCGCTTTTTCTGCGAGCTCATTTATCTGCTGCCTTTTATCACGCCGCACACTTCTCTTTACTTCCCGGTGTAATTGGGAATATTCCCGTTCAAGTTGGTGACGTCTTTCCGGGTCGCTTGTAGAGTTTACGTTATTTTTGAGGGCCCTCCTGCGTTCTATTTTTTGCCAGGTAGTGTCCGAGATCCAATGTTGCATGTTTCTCTGGACATAACCGACGCTCGTTTCCGCAGCCGTCAATATAGCGCCCTTTGTTCTACTCCACAGCTCTTCAATATTTGTGTCGTCAGAAACGGTTTGCTGGTTTAATATTTGCTGCAGGTTTCCAGCAAATTCTCGCTTTTTAGCGGTCTCCTGCAGAAGGTCAACGTTAAACCGTCTACGGTTTATAACATCGCGTTGAACGTTTCTGATTGCAGCGATTCTAAGGCGAATAGTTGCTACTACCAAATGGTGGTCGCTTCCAGTGTCCGCTCCCCTGAAGCTCCTGACATCCTCCAGAATGGTTCTCCATCTGCGGCTGACGGCCACGTGATCTATCTGATTTCTCGTTCTACCATCGGGTGATACCCAGGTCTCTTTGTGTATCTTCTTGTGGCAAAAGTAAGTTCCACCTACCATTAGTTGATGGGAACTACAAAAGTCAACGAAAAGCTCACCATTGTTATTGGTAACTTGGCTTAGGCCTTGTTTTCCAATTGTTTGTTCAAGACCGGTGTTGTCGCGGCCGATTTGTGCGTTTAAGTCACCCATTAATACAATGATGTCTCCCCTTGGAATAGAGCGAAAAACCTCATTCAGTCGCATATAGAACTCGTCTTTGATGTCATCTTCTGCGTCTTCAGTTGGAGCATAGCATTGGACTACCGTAGTACTTCTTAGCCTGGTACGCAGGCGCACGGTAATAATCCTCTCAGAAACTGGTGACCAGCTAATGAGGCTGGACCTGGCTTCTTTGGTGAGTATTACGCCAACGCCACTCCTACGGCTTTCAGTTTCATTTCTACCAGAATATAAGAAGGACTCACCATTTGGGCAGATATGTTCCCCCGCATCGGGCCATCTGGTCTCGCTAAGTCCCATGATCTTGATTTTATATCGATTCATCTCGTTGAGGACTTCATCCAGCCGTCCCTCAGCAAGCATTGTTCTCACATTCCATGATCCGATTCGTGTCCTTGTTCGAAAAGCAAAGCACTTTTCTGCATGATTTCAAAATAAATCGCGGTAATTCACTAAAAAAGTTATTAAAATGATTTTAAAAAGACGAAAATTTATTGATTTATAGTCATATGCACTGTTAACTATTAAAATAAATATATGTAACGAACACGTTTTTTTCGTAATATGAACGGGGTACATGAAAACAGTTTTGACACTATTACTAAGAAACGTGACGTGTTAGACACCCATGTCATTAGCCTACTTTGGTAACAATCGAGAAAGTAATTCAAAAACATAAAATTATTCGTAATACAAAAATCGTGTCACACAGTGTAATTAATAGGACGTAATGAAAATTGATTTA
Source organism: Thereva unica (assembly GCA_949987705.1). NCBI lineage: Eukaryota > Metazoa > Arthropoda > Insecta > Diptera > Therevidae > Thereva > Thereva unica. The sequence continues at coordinate 164,852,343 of OX465281.1, read as the reverse complement.
TTCCAACAATTTATAACGTAACAAAAAAACAATATAATGATAAGAATTCGTGATTGGAACCTTCATTACAATATTTCCCGCGCAAAAAATGTATTTTTATTTAAAAGATTTAATTTAATTCATGAATATTAATTTATAGTTATAGTATTTATAATTAATATAATATAAGAAAACTAATTTAATAATTCTGTAGTCGCATCTTTAATTTAAATTAAAAATTTAAAAATCAAATTACCTTTTACAGCAAAAAAGTGCATACAAAAAAACTACTATTATGGAAGATTTGCTCATTGGGGATATTAAATAATTTAACTGTCTATTTTCTGCTACTTGTCAAAACCAGTTTGTCAAATTAGTTTGAGCAACATGGCAGGGTCGACGCATCCTATAACGCCCTTGACCTAGCATCAAAACTGACCAAACAGTTTTCAACTATAGTAGAGACTTCAATTTGTACAGAAAACTGTTCGGATAAAGTGATCGAAAGAAGAAAGAAATCAACTCAAGTTCTCGATAAAAAGATAAAAAACCTCTCTGATATAAGAGATTTGTTTCTTCTGCAAGGTTTTTGTGAGACGAAGTCTTGTAATGGGAACCGAACAAGCATGGCTACTGAAATCGGTATGTTTATTACTTATGAAAAAATAAAATAAAATAAAAATTTTATGTTTTTGCAGGTGAGATTGTCATAATAGAAGTCAGGAACGAATCCCCGACAAGTATGAGTGACTCAATGAATTTGAAGCACTTTCCAATTAAACTCCAAAATCCTATCAGGGACAACAGTCATCTTCATTTACTAGGACTTATTTCATACAAAGGTCCTCAAGATATCAAATCAGTCGATCAAGGAATCATCCACTATACCGCAGTTTGTTTGAGAAATGAAACCTGGTACGAATTTGAAAATAGCACCGCCAAAGTCAAAACATTAAGTGAATCACATAAAGTAGTACCCGAGGCATTAATATACACCACCGTGGAATATGAGGTCGAATAAATGAAGTTGTTAACCCTTTATGCGGCCTATCTCCAGAAAATTATAATTTTTAGTAAATTGGTTTATAAGTGTGGTCTTATTTATGGAAAAAATAATAAAAAAAATATTTATGTAATTTATCACTTTATTATTATAATTTTTTTTATTGTGACAATAATGTTACATGGCGTCATTGTATATGAAAATTTTTGAAAGTTTTTGGATTTTGTGTAACTCAATGCAATTCGACATTTTTTCACAAATCGTTTGTGTTACTCCTTTGCAGTTTGGCATTTTGCACCGGATTCTTTTGTTAGCCCACTCAGGCTAATGTCAAAAAACACTAACCGCATACTACTGTTTGAAATCAACTAAAAATTGTAACCATCAACATTGTGCAAATATGCAAAAAAGTCATACATATTATATTCAGCCAAAGTCACGGATCTAAATTTTTATGGGAATCTACTGGATTCAATTTGAATTTTTTCAGAACCGGTAAAATAAGTAAAATTAAGCGATTTATATTTATATCATAAACATAAATTCAAATATATGTTTATACATTAAAGATCAGAAACTTAATGGCTGAGATAACTGAGATAATTAACAAAGAAAACTGAGATAATTAACAATTAACGAAGTTTTTCAACACGCTTTTTGCGCGAAATCAAACGCTTGGTCACCAAACCCATTCTCCTCTGCATTACTTATAAGTCATTACAGAAAACACTAATTAAAGAAGTACTTCCAAATCGACTTCTCACAGTAAATACTTGCGATTTACCCTACTGGGGTACTGCCCCAGATATGTACGTAAAATACAGACGCGCAGTCGAATAGGCGAAACGCCGAAACGTATTCCATGTCGCCGAAAGCGATTAATCCAAGCAAAATATTTAAATATTGCAGCCATTTAGCTGGCCAGAGCATGGCAACTTTTAGTCGAGGTCCAGCAACAGATAGCAGCGATGGTCACGCGCATTTTTGGTTCGCACCCATTTCTGGGCACTTGTGCCTATGCATCTGGCTAGAGCATGGAAACTTTTGGTTGTGCTCCACTTGCAAACAGCAGCGTATAATTATATGTGTGCGAGGCAAAATAGCTCGCGCTTGGTGGGTGGGATTGGGTTTGAATGTTGCAATGCAAAAGCTGCTCTCAGCATTCGTTTTATATTCTCGCGCCGCTCTCAAAATTCATGTCATATTCTCGCACGCCATCGCTGCTGTCTGTTACTGGACCTCGACTAAAAGTGCCCCAGATATGTAAGTAAAATTTGGTCGAGCTAGAGCAACAGACAGCAGCGAATGTGTGCGAGAGGATTAAATGAATCACAACCTTCTATACTATAAAGGCTAAGAGCGGCGTCTGCATTGCGAAAATATGAAATGAATGGAAGCGAGAATATGACATGGATTTTGAGAGCGGCGTCTGCATTGCGAGAATATGTAATGAATGCTGAGAGCAGCACGGGATATTTTGCCTCGCACACATATACATATGAAGAGAATGAATTCATTTAGAAACTTCAAAGCTTTCCGGAGATAGTACTTGTTAGACTTGGCCAAAAAGAACAAATTTTTCAGTAACTACTGGAAATCCCAGGATGAACCGCAATTTCCTGAAACTGCATCACTCGTAAAAAACAATTCCCCGTCTAAAAAGTGCTGAACCGGGGCCCTTGTGCTGAATGTCGAGTCGTGATTTGTGACAAGTTTTTGAGTTGAAGAACAGTGACGTTTTAATCGAATTACGATTTTCAGCAAAGTGGCCTAGAGTGGAAGTGCTACTAAGTGCGAGTTTAGCCCCCTATGCTGAAAGTCGCATTTCGTCTGAAACGCCACTTTCTTCAACTCAAAAAACTTGTCACAAATCACGACTCGACATTCAGCACAGGGGCCCGGATTATCTTAGGCGCATTTGTCGTTCAAATCCGCAGAAAATTGTTGCGGATCACACTTTTACAGCGCGGAAAATGTCAAACGAGAGATTAGCGGTTGCGGATTTGAGAATCGCATAGTGTCAAATCCGCACTCACTTCCGCTCTGCCGGATCTGGGAATCGAGGCCACTTTCTTCAACTCAAACGACTTGTCACGCCACCCGACTCTCAGCACACCAACTAAAAAACGAACACGACGACATATCCATACGACTGTCATATGACTCGACTTTCAGCACAGGGGCCCGAGCTTTGAAAAATTCGTGATTGTAAAGGGTAACGAAATTTTTGCACGATTTTTAAAGGTTGTCGGATTTTGACAAGTGATGTTTTGTTGGAAGGCTATCGCTGTGCAGAATCCAAAAAAGATTACTTCGTTTAAAACGGGTCTCATTCTATCGAATTTATTAGTTATTAGCAAAACCTATCAATTTAAGGTCTTTCTGACACTTATCCGAAGTTTTTCCATTTAAACAAAAAAAAAAGGCCCGACCGAATGCTATGAAATTTTTTTCATGGCATTTTTTTGTTAATATTTTTCTTTCGGCACCTCAAAGAAGTTGATAAAGGTTTTGGTTCAAGCGGTATCTTGCAGGTACAAATATCACGGGCGTCGTTTAAACAAAAAAACGCTTCGACAGAATTTTATGAAAATCTTTTCAGATCATATTTTGGTTAGTATTCTTCGAACGGCACCTCAACCAAGTCGATATTGTTACGTTTTTACAGCTTAACGGATTCGTAGGATTAATTAAGGAATACACTTTTTAATTATAAACACAAGAATTTATTTATTACAAACCACACACAATTTACTAACAAAAACAATTCTTAGAGTTCACTAAAATCACTTGTAATTTAATTGTCTCACACTATTCAATTGTAATTATCGCTTTTAAATCACCACTTTTCACTTTTATCACTTTAGAACACTTAATTCCCCTTGAAAATCAAAACTGACTCTCTGAGCTAGCGTTAGGCGCTTTTATATATCCAGCTCCACCTTTGTCCAATTACTGGAACATTCTCGTGCCTTTTTCTTTCGTTTTTCGTCAAGTTTAGTTTAGTACATAAATTGTTAATTCGGAAAACAACCAAAGTTGTTACCGAAAATCGTTGATTTGTCTTCTCGACAAACAGATGGCGCATAATCATCACAATATCTTTTGTGGTTTGCGCGATATCGTGCACTCACTCACTTATGTCGTTTAAACCAAAAAACGGCTCGACCAAATTTTATAAAAATCTTTTCAGATCACATTTCCGTTAATACGCTTCGAACGACACCTCAACGAAGTCGTTATCTTTTTTGGTTCGCGCGATATCGTGCAGAAAAAAATGACCACATACGTACGCACACACACACACATACTTCCACTCAAATTTTTGATAAAAATGCTCTTGGGACCTTGAAACATGAAAATACGTTGAAAATTTCGATTTCGATTTTCGGACCGATTACAATAACTTCCCTATACTGGGAAGTTAAAAAAATAAATAATTATTTATTTTAGTCAAATTAATAGCAATTAATTAGTAATAAATTATGGTGCATGGTATTATTGAAAATTCAACGTTTTACTTGGTTCTGCTGAAATGCAGAACCGCTGTAACTTTTAAAAAAAAATAGCAATTAATTTTTTATTTCGGTAATTAATTAGCAATTAAAAAGTAGTAAATTTTGGCATAAATTTTCGACGGTTTACTTGGTTCTGCTGTGATATCAAGGTAGCAGAACCGCTGTAACTTTTTAAAAAAAATAGCAATTAATTTTTTATTTCGGTAATTAATTAGCAATTAAAAAGTAGTAAATTTTGGCATAAATTTTCGACGGTTTACTTGGTTCTGCTGAAAAATGGTCCGGCCAGGTTGATATCAAGGTAGCAGAACCGCTGTAACTTTTTTAAAAAAATAGCAATTAATTTTTTATTTCGGTAATTAATTAGCAATTAAAAAGTAGTAAATTTTGGTATAAATTTTCGACGGTTTACTTGGTTCTGCTGAAATGGTCCGGCCAGGTTGATATCAAGGTAGCAGAACCGCTGTAACTTTTTAAAAAAAATAGCAATTAATTTTTTATTTCGGTAATTAATTAGCAATTAAAAAGTAGTAAATTTTGACATAAATTTTATTTGGTTCTGCTAATTTGGTCCGGCCATCTTGATGGAGCCGTTGGTTCTTTCTTGGATTTATCAACATTGGATTCCAAAACAAAATATGTATATTAAAAACTAAATTGGAGTTCGGAGCTTGCGAAATTGGTAGTACCATTTCGGGCAGCTGACAGTATTATGCATATTTAACGTGCAAATCAAAGGCCGGGTAATTATATTATTTATTTTAAACCGAAGATAATGTATAAAGTGTATTCATCTCTTTTAATTTTTAGGAGTACGTTATGATATAAATATACTTTCAAATCTGGAATTTTAGCTGAAGGATCTGCCATTGAAGACTTATTGAATGCCGATCGGGTTTTGATTGACGGGGAAGAAACTACAGAAGGGAATATAGCTGTTGGCTCTTTCTTGGATTTATCAACATTGGATTCCAAAACAAAATATATTAAAAACTAATATTTGGAGCTCGGAGCTTGCGAAGTTAGTAGATTAGAGTATGCGACCCAACTGGGGCTGATGTATATGAAGTAGCTAGAGCAGTAGGTCTTGACTCGCGAATTGGATCCAAATTTTTGCAAGCCTCTGTAGGATTTGGTGGCAGTTGCTTCCAAAAAGACATCTTGAATTTGGTTTATATTTGTGAAGGTTTGAACTTACCAGAAGTAGCTGCATATTTGGCAACAAGTAATTAATATGAATGAATATCAGAAAAATCGTTTTTATTTAAAGGAATTATTTTATACGTTAAAATAATTATCAATCCATAATGTATTTTAATATTTAACAAAATACAGATTATTGAAAGTCTATTTAACACGGTATCAGACAAAAGAATCTCAATATTTGGTTTTGCATTTAAAATGAATACCGGCGATACCAGAGAAACGCCAACCATAACCGAAAATGTATAAATATAACATCGACTCTGAAAATAAAAAAAGCGACTTTCCACACCACCTCTAGAGGTATCGCAGTAGGGCGCGTTAACCAATTATTTTTAATAGCTGGTTTCCCCAATAGGCCTATTACCATTTCATCCAGGCACATGAAATTAAAAAAAATATAGAATATAAATAGAAAAATATAAATATAAAAAATAAAAACAAATGACTTTTCAATTATTACTTTTTATAAACAAATAAATACATATATATAGTATATATATACAAATAAATTAAAAAACGTAACAAATAAAATAAATAAAAAACATAACAAATTCAATTTAGTAACAAATAAAATAAAAAACAACAAATTCAAATATAAAAATATAAATAATAAAAACAAATGTCTTCAAATTTTTTCCATGCAACTCTTACTCGCAAATTAATAAATAAATAAACTCATATAAATTCATACATTCATCCAGATAAAAAAAAGGTTGAAATTAGCTGCGAAAATTTGCTAATTTCCTTGTGTTTATTTCGCGGCTACTATTTTCTTTATCACGAACGTGCTTTGTATGATTATTTAAAAGCATTCCCTAGCCCCACATTGACATACACTATCTAAATCTACACCGTCGCATGAGGCTATACTAACAAGAGCCAATTGACACAAAATACCTTTGTGATTAACCCCACCGTAAATCTTCTCTTTAACATTCTTAACGTTAAGAATGTGCTGAAGGATAGCGCACATATGAAATAGCATATACTTTACGGATGAAGTGGGCTCCGAAAGCCCTCCCCTCTGTAGCTCATCAAAATAGGCATCTTCCGTGATAGCCCCTTTACTTGCTACAACCTTGCATTTGCAATGCACACAATTTAGTTGACACGCAACAGGTTGAGCAGCAAAACCAGCAGTATATAAATTTGCCGAATCATCAACATCTACGTCGATTAAGTAATCGGACTCTAAAATTTCCAGAAAATCTGATAACACTACAGGCTCCCGCAGAGAATTTTCGGAAGTTTCCCGCGAAAGCTTCTCAAAATCTTTCTGGTAGTGAGCAAAAATGTTGTGGATGCGAATCTTCTTTTCAGCTTCCACAACTTGTTTATAAGATAGTTTATAACTATACCCTTCTAGGCCGCGGTATAGTCGAAACCGTGCTTCAATATCGTCACTCTGGAATTTGCCGGGAAGTACGTATTCAATATGTAGAACATTGATAGAATGACGAATAATGTCAACAATGGTACGCGTGGTTAGCAGTGCCGCTCGAAATGTATCACGAGTGAACAATCCGTTATTGCCATTGCTTTTGGTTAGGCTCCATGCCTCAAGCCACGTAATAAACTTCTCTAAAAAGTCTAATCGTTGGTCCACGCTATCATAAAAGGGTCTTCTCCAATCATCCCGTTTTATGACACCTACTAAAGTATTTTTAGTATTGAGTACATCCCACCATTTACGAATAATTTCGCAAAACTCTGCTGTTCCCATCATTTCGCCACCCGCTGTTTTTAGCGCTGAAATTGTGGAATAATGGAATATATTATCAACCAAATGAACGCTTTGTCGCTCCAAGTTATTTGATTGTATGGACTTTGAATTTAATTTATAAGCCCGCTTGACCAATAAACTAGATTCTCGGTCAAAAATTTGCTTCAAGTGAGAAAATGATGCATTTTTCACTTCACCTGTTTCAAAATCAGGATAGAAAAATGTGTTCTCCACATTATGTAAATTTTATTTCTAAAATTTTTAAACAAATGTACACTATCAAAAAGGACATATGTCTTTTCATTTGGAAAGGTGGGGTTAGTGAAGCTAATGCAATAATGGGAATCGCTTTCATTGCTATTCTGTACGGTTTGAGTTAGCAATTTAAAAAGCGATTGATTTATCCTGTTATTATCTGTAATAACAACAAGAACATGAAAACCTAACTTTTGAACAAAAGATATAACGTTCAAAGTATAATCATGTAATTGGGATCCAGTAATATGTGATACTGGTAGCAGGCGCACAATTTCCTTGAAGGAACCATACACAGATTTGATCATGAAAGCCATGACTGTACTGGCTTCTTCAGACGGATTGTTTGCTGCCATCCCAGACAAATTATTGGCCTTGTATGTTATCCCCTTACTGACGTATATTTCGTCTATTAAAAGCGCGACATACTTTTCACGGTCCTGTATATTATTAACTGCATGCCCTAAATAATGCTCGTCATTACTTGGGTTTTTATAGTCAGATGAAATGTGCAGCGAAGATGAAATGTGCTGCAGGTATCTTTTACAAGGGAGGACTAAAAATTTCTTTAAAACTTCATAAGTCGAAGCGGACTGACTATAAATTAGAAAAGACATTATTATTGTTGCAGTGTCATACCTTTTTCGTTTGCGACGAATAAGATTTATTTGATCACCTAAAATATCTAAATTTCCTAAGTAATCAAAATCCTCATCACATTTCATTCGGTAGCCAGCTTCAAATGATTAGAGGAAAGTTCTAAATAGAAATCATGATCTTGCCTAGAAGAGTTTGTCTCGAACTTATAACGCGACAAAATATTAATCATTTGAGACCAAAGGGTAAGTGTGGAATTTCGTGGAAGCACCCAACTTAAATCTTTAAACGAAATTTCCGATTCACCGATGAAAATTTGTAATCTTAAATTTTCGTATACGATGACACGAACCGAGAAAGCGCAACCACCTTCATTGCATATATCTGCCCTATAAAAAACAACTTTGGATGTATTACTAATAATATTCCAAGTGTCTAAATCTAGCCTTTCTTTAAAATATTCCCTAAATTCTTCAAACGATTTGATGTAATCGTTTTGCAGAAATTGCTCGTTTAGCACTTCTATGCGAGCTTGTTCCCTTTCTCTGCGGGAAGAAGGATCCTGTCTACTAGTACTACAGGATTCAGGAATAGTCTAGTACGCTGGCAGGTTTGGAAAAATTGAAGGTATGGCAGCATTTTGCAACCGGGGAACTTTCAAGGGTGGGCCGCAATCATTTTTTATAAAATCTGATAGCCGGAAGTGTTTCGCGCAAACCCTTGATGCCGGAGTCGGTATAAAATTTTCTCGATGTATTGCCCTCACCCATTTAGCGCGCATTTCCTCATTTTTGGGAAATCGAAATACGGAGACGGAGCCATTATTTCTCCTATCTGTTGTATAATTTGAATTACAACTAGGGACAAAACAGTGAAGAGGCATTTTAAATAACTACGAAACACAAAGAAATTCTAATAAAATATAATATGTATAAGCAGAAACAACAGCAGAACAAACTACAAGGAAAACAAAAGTTATATAAAATAAAACCTCAACCCCAGACAGATAGAAAGGTTGCTGAAAAAATGAAAGTTACATTAAAATTAAGAAAACATAATATAAATATATAGCATTTTTAATTGTTACACAGTGCAACCAAATTAAAATTTAAGTTTCCCGCATACAGGAGACCTCAAAGATGAATATCTCGATAACCATTTTTTACCTTTTTTTCAACTTCTAATCGTAATTACAACGTGAGTTTTCAATCGATTTTAATTATACAATGTGGAAAATGTTCGTAATTCAATGTAGAACAAATATACCAGACAGATTTTATATTTATAAAAAATTCACTAAATTATAAACAAAAATGTAAAAAATACTTAAAAAAAAACATTATTTTAGACCTGTTTTTGACTCATTCGTAGATTGTTAATAAACAAAATATTATATCGAAATTCTGTCTATTTGGTTATCATAAATAAATTACCGAACGTTTTCACGCCAACAAAATTGAAATCGAGTAGGTACTAGGACCCTTGAGTCTGGGAACCAAAACCGGTTTTGGGATCTAGGTCAAGGTGATTAATCACCTGTAATTATGTTAATTGGTTGACAGGTCATAAATCACCTGTAATTATCATAAGTGGCTGACCTTGGAATCTGCGCGAGACGGTTTGGACTGAGAGCACGTGGGATGGAATGCAGGTCAATGCCATCAGTTGCCTGTAATGTTGGAATCCAAGTCAAGGTCATCAATCAATCACCTGTTGGTAGGCCCTGGAATCTAGGTCGCGGTCGTTGACCTTGAGACTGGTTTGCTGGTGTTCGGGAACTGGTTCGAGTCGTTGGCTTGGGCGGGGTCTTTGGCGGGGGCGGGGGCGGGGGCGGCGGCGGGGGCTGGGGGCGAATGTTGAGAACTCTATGGCTCGACGGGTACATCATGCCTATGGGAGGTGTAGAAGTAGTTAGTGGGCCCCCTGTAGCGTGGGAACTTTTTTCTAGGTCACGGAACTAAGTCAATCACTTGTCAGTGAGGGTGGGCTTCCAAACAAAACCTGAAAAACGACTAGGGAATGATCATAATAAAAAACAATATGCTACTTGTTGAACATTTTTATTTTATTTTCTAAAACCGGATTTATTATTACACTCAGTTGTGAAATTCTGTTTTTAAATCTAAATGTATCCACTGCATACTGCTCCCATGGTCCTTTCCTACTTTGTCTGTATGCGAAACTCCATACTACCATATATTTAACTTGTGGGCATTCATTGAAACTTATTTTCTCCCTCATATCTGCTGATGGAAAAATAATGAATTGCTAGAACAAATAAAATACCAGCTAAAAATTTCAAAGTCCAAAGTATGGTTTTTGATTTAGGCTGTTCTGTAAGTGGTGCTAGCTGATCTTTGAATCGTCCGCATTCGTCTATCCTATTAGCATATATACAGTGTGGTGAACGATGTCTATGATCGAAATCTACATCCGATGCGCAACTCATAGCATTTATCTGCAGAGAACAAAAGTAACATTGAACACGGTCTTTGATGTTTGTGTAAAAAAAGCCACTTTTCGCTAGCTGGTCTGCTGTATCTAAGTCTATTGCTAGATTATCGAATGTTTTCAAACGATCGTATTCTTGTTTCAAGTTTAACATTTTGAATGAGTGTAACAGGTTTTATATCACGTCTTTTATATTAATCCAAGTATTGTGTTTTGAAGGAAAACCAAGCCACTTCACTAGAACTTGATTACCGCGTCTTTTTATAACCTTTTCTACTAAATAAACATCAGGGTTTTTCACAGGAGCTATTTCTGGTTCATAAAATCTACCTTGAATTATATTTCCCTGATAATCTTCCAGAATATATGTTGTCGGGTAAACAGGTTTAACTTCTTTTATTTTAAATATCTCTGTGGACCAATTAGGTGTATAGCCTTTTTCGAATACATGTTTATGTCTACTTATACGGACAAAATCACCTGCTTTGTATTTAGACTTTGATTTTATTTTAGGGTAATTATACACAGATAATAAACGTTTTTCGTTATGCAGCCCAACATCTACAGGTCTCATCTTAATCGTACGATGTTTCGTTGTATTGTAGTCGTCTGTCAACTTGGTCAACATGCTAATCCAGTGATAATTGCCATTCATGCTGAATTCTTTCCACATCATATTTTTTAGCGTTCTGTTAAATCTTTCTACAATCGAGGCTTTCAAAGTACTGTAGCTGGAATAATGGTTTATTTCGTAATCTTTCATCAGTTGACGAAACGGTTTATTAAAAAACTCTTTTCCATCATCGGTTTGTAAGTTTCTTGGAATGCGTCCTGTATTAAAAATCGACTTCACTGCTTTTACAACTTCTGGTGCCTTTTTAGATTTTAAAGGTCGTGTCCATGCATACTTTGAAAAGCTATCAATCACAGTGAGAAGAAAACGAAACCCTTGATTTTCTGATGAGTAAGAACCCATCTCGACCAGGTCTGCCTGCCACAAATCATCTATACCTTTGGTAGTGACATGTCGACGTTTAAAATTTTTTCGCACTGGTTTATGCAGTTCGTTGATTATCTGTCTTCTGCTCATTGTACGGAATGTATAAATACCTGCGTTGAATGACCAGTTTATATACAAAGCAAGAATGATCAAGTTTAATCACCCATTTACAATGATGGTTGCGGGGCCATCGGGATGCGGCAAAACAACATTTATAAAAAATCTTCTTAATACTAATAAGGTATTTATACAACCGCAAATTAGAAAAATTTTATGGTGTAATGCAGAACACGGTGCACTACCAACAGATATTAAACTACAAAATATTGAATATTTAAATGCTATACCGGAGGAGTTTGTAAATCACGTAAATGAACCAACGTTGATAGTTATAGATGACATGATGTTAAATGCATATAGTAAAGAAGTTTGTGAACTCTTCACTAAGGGGTCTCATCATCGTAATTTCTCAGTAATTCTTGTGACACAAAACGTATTCCATCAGGGAAAATTCAGTCGTGATATATCGCTCAATTGTAAATATCTTGTTGTATTTAAAAACCCCCGGGATAAAAGTCAATTTACACATCTGGCCCGACAAATTTACCCAGAAAATAGTTTAGAACTTGTGAGAATATATAAAGAGATAACTCAAATGCCTTACGGGTATTTGCTAATTGATTTAACTCAGGACATTAACGACGTCTTAAGATTTCGTACTGATATATTTAATAAACACTTTGTAACCTGTTTTTGCCCGCAAAACTCTTTAAATGGTAAGAATGGCGTCACGAATGAAACGATTAAGGGAGAACAAGCATATGCTATATGTGCTTAAAAAGGCTAAACCAAATCTGAGAAAGTCCATCATACAAAATGCTGACCCTGAGGTTATAAAAACTCTTTGTGAAATTACACTCAACACCTTAAAAGGTAACCACATGCCGCATGGAAATATCTACAACTCACTGTGTAGGTATAAAAAGGACATGCGTAAATTGATTTGCGCAAAGAGATCTGTTGCTAAACAGCGTAAAATACTAGTGCAACGAGGAGGTTTTTTACCAGTTTTATTAGGAAGTGTACTATCAGGAGTTATCGGCTCATTAATTGAAAAATATGCATAGAAATAATGGACTTAACAAGATGCTACTTCTGTCGCCAGAGGTTTACAACAGGCTTAAAGATGAAATTGAAATGACTGCAAATCAATCCATTTTTGATAGAGCAATGAATAAAATACTACAGAATAAAGACATGAATGATTCCGAAAAATGGTATAGCTATCGGAACCAACTAATTTCATTTTTAAATCACAATCGGAAATCCAAACGAACGTTGGATAAAGAAACAAATTTTTACTTGCCACGTGAACATAATGTCAAACAAAAAAGTTTAAGAGATAGTACCACACAAACGAAAATTATTTTTAAAGATGATTGTGTTAACACAGACTTCACCACCACCAGCAAAGGATTTCCTAGCTGAAGAAGAAGAAGTCTTTGAAGAAGCACATAACATAACCCCACCAAGAAGATCTTTATCACCAGCCGCTAAAAGACGATTATCAGCTAGCGGAATAGCAAAAACTCTAAGACCACCACCAAAATTACTAAGAACAACAGCTCCACCTAATGCACGTGAAAAGGATTATAAAATAATCACTGCTGAGGATGGTGTAACTCAGTATACTGTACCTGCGGCTATGAGTCCCGATGAAGCTAGCGAACATATAGATGAATTAGAACAAAGTGAAAAACAAAAAGCAGCCCAGAAACAGTCTATATTAATACCCTCTCAGCTAGAATCTGGTCAATATATGCTTTCATTTCCTTTACGCAAGCTCGGTACTAGACAGAGTGAGCGTTTGAAGACTAAAAAGGATAGACCTGCAAGTACTTCTGACATTCCTTGGGAAAGACTGTAAACAATGCCGGTGGAAATAAAAGAAAATGATTTTTATGTATGCCTTTTGAGTAATAACTCTATGCAATTTTACCCGGAAAATACGCTATCGGCTTTTACAAATGCGCTTGCGAAACCATGCAAGTTTCATGGAAACTGGTGTGTTGGAATAACTGAAATTGCATTACCAAATTTTGAAATAACAAAACGTGCAATCTCCAACAATGGGGGAAATGTGCGTAAACGAGTGAGGCGTGAATATGACCAGTTAAAGGAAACTAGAAAGCAGCATCAAAAGGATTTTAAAATACTTAGCATCAAAATAAATGAAAATGTAAAACTTGAATGGACACCAGAAAATCTTGAACAAGTTAGTTACAGACCTGGACAAATAAACCTTTCAGCATTTTTATTAACATTTTATAATGCAGTTACACCTTCATGGTATACCATGTACTTGAATGATGTTAAATCGAAAATGTGGAAGCGCTTAGAAGATGACCACTTTAATGAAGTTATCCCTGAAATAAAGTATAAGCAGGAGCCAGACGAATACATATTGCACATATATCAAGGAAAAAAGACTTCAGAAAACGTTGTTTTAAAATATAAGAACTATGAATCAATTGAGGATTTTGTTGATGATGTATTTGGTCAAGTTCCTAGGAAGAATAGAAAACATCCTGTTTTGAAGAATACAATAGACAATTATACACATCCAACGGCTAGCATAAAAACAGCTGAAAATAAAGAGAAAAAAGGTAGTGAAAAGAAGCATGATGTATTCGAACTCCGTTTAGAGGAATTGGGTGTTACGATAAAAATAAAAAAACCACTACCCTCACACTTGAATGTTAAAGATCTCATGACATTGCTTTTAGCCAATTTACACTTTGACGATAAACAACTTAGCGAGGAAGAAAAACATAAACGAATTATTGAAATTAAAAATACAATTTTTGAAATATTGAATAGACTGAAGAAAGATTCACTCAAAGCAAAGACTCCCGAGCAACGGAAAATAACTAAAAACAGTGAAATTTTACAGGTCCCATATGAAAAACAAAGCTCGGGCGAATTTTTATCTACACCAGTACCTATTAATACAAACATAGATAATCTGTCAAACTTCATCACAGATGTATTTCTGCAAACACCTGAAAACAAACGTAATCCTGATGCATTGTTGACGGAAATAAAAGAGTCATTTGACACTGCGGGCTTACGCCAAGAGCATATGTCAATAATGGAAAAAATTAATTCTCTTGATACAACAATTAAAGAATTAATGTTGCGATTACCAAGAAGTACACAAGAAACTACAAAAAATTGCTCTGAGAAAAATATAATTCATATATACACTGATATTATTCAACCTAGAGCTATAGGCGACAAACTAGTAAGATATCTACGAATAATACCGATTCAAGAGTGTGGTACTATATTAAGATTTGAACATGTAGAATACTGTCCCATTGAAAAAACTTTTATTGAAAGTATTTCTATAAAAATAACTGATCATCAAGGTGAGTTAGTAGACTTTAAAACAAGTTATATTCCTACATATGTAATGCTACATTTTAAAAGACAATAAAAACTATAAATATTTGCACAACAGGCTGTTCTTGCATAGTATAAATAGAATTACGAGATGGATTCCTATTATACACGTTATTATTTAATACAAAGCGGCGGCGGCCTGTCAGATATTGGAGAATTATATCGTGGTCCAGTTATTTATCAACGTGGAAGAGGTATCGGTAGCTTCTTCAGTGCATTATTTCGACACTTAAAACCCATAGCTACATCAGGATTAAAAACATTGGCACAACAGGCTGTAAAAACAGGACAGGCGATAATACAGGATAAAAACATCAGCAGCAAATCAGTTAAAGATATTTTAAAAGATCACGGTAGACTTGCTGTCCAAGATCTAGCTCAGAAAGGTATAAATAAACTGTTTGACGGCATGAGTGGAGCAGGTATAAAAAGACCGAACCCGTTTACAACCTTGCATATAAAACCAGTTCTTAAACGCAAAAGACGTGGAAAAACACCTAAACGCACGAGAAATTGCAAAACTGAAAATCAAAGAAAAGGAATAACAGCAGGAGTTTTGAAAACAAAACGAAAGATACGTAAACGTATACTGGACATTTTTGATAAGTAATAAACATAATGTCGTACAAAGAATGCATGAAATCGGAATTGGATCTTTTTTCCACACCACCAGTTCAGAGCAATATTTTGAAAACAGAAGAAGTAGCCTATAAGCCAATAGCCTCACTCGACAACTCTTCCGTTCTAGAGTTTGTAACTTTGGGTCATGGAGATACATATCGTGATTTATCTAGCATCTATCTTCGTTTAAAACTGCAGTTAATTAAAATAAAAGATGGAAAAGAAGAACTTTATTCAGATGATGGTGATGCTCCAGGTTTAATAAACAACATCTTGCACTCCATATTTCGCCAGTGCACCGTATATTTAAATGGAAAACCAATTGCTCAAACCGATCACAATTACAATTATCGAGCTTATATTGAAAATTTATTAAATTATGGCAAAGATGCGGCATCTACCCATTTGGAGTCGGTTGGCTGGTATCTTGACAAAGATGACACGGAAATTGCAGATATCGATAAACCCGTCGCTGAATTACATCAAGGCTATTTAGATCGGCAAAAACTCTTCAATAAAAGCAATGTAGTTGAATTGATGGGGAAAATCCATACTGACTTGCTTAATCAGGATAAGTTGCTATTAAACGGTGTCGATTTACGTGTAGTTTTATCGCTTGAAAAACCAGAATTTTATGTTTTATCCAAGGACGGGACCGACTCACCACAATTAAAAATCTTGGATGCAACCATGTACATGAATCACGTGACAGTTAATCCGAATATTTTATTAGCACATGAGACAGTTTTACAGCGATCAAACGCCATATACCCATACAAGCGAGTTGAAGTTAAAAGTTACACTATTCCAGCAAACACATTCACACTTTCACTGGATAATATCGTCATCGGACAGTTACCGAACTTAATAATTTTTGGAATGGTGGACAATGATTCTTACACGGGCAGAAGAACAAAGAACCCCTTCAACTTTAAACATAACAACATTACCAGATTCAATTTATCAGTGAATGGCGTGCAGATACCAAATCAACCCCTTGAATTTGACTACTCAAAAGATAATCCGATTAGTACACGCGGATACAATACGTTATTCAGGGGAACAGGTATTCATTATTTCGATAAAGGTCATCAAATATCCAAGAAATTATTTGACAAGGGATGTTTTCTTCTCGCTTTCGATTTAACAACAGACAATTCATATAACGCGACTTGCGGCAATTTACTAAATCAGGGAACAGTACGAGTTGAAGGAAAATTTAGAGACGCGTTAAAAAATAGTGTGACATGCATTGTATATGCCGAGTACGATGGAAGCATTGAAATTGACAAGGATCGAAATGTTTACACAAATTTTTAAATCTATATAAGGTGGATACGATATGTTCCAACTGTTAGTTGGTGAATTGATTTTTTACGGTAACAATGAGCTGTTTAATTAATGTGGAATACTTTTGCGGAGGTGAATATACCTTCTTTAAAAAAGTCTCTTTCGCTGGATTCACTGCGCAAAATAAAACGTTTGCGAAGGAAATAATTTTTAAATATCCAACATCTACTATAGAATGCAATGAGCAACAACAATCAACTAAATTTGGTAACCTTGAGCTAAAACGGATAGATGAAGACCTTATAAAAACTCTGGCGAAATTTAAGACAATCTTTGTTCGTGGAACACCAACTAAGGAGTTTATAAATAACTACGTTACATCTCTCACCAGTGTCATTGACCTAGAAGCAGCATTTACCTGTGAACAAGAATGAACACGATCGAGCTTGCAACTGCATTGACAAACAATCGCGTAACAAACAAATTTTTTAGAGGAGTCTTCCCATGCAATCACCTACCACAAAAAATAAAAAAACCAGCATGCGTCATAGCTAATACAGATCCAGCACACAAAGACGGAACTCATTGGGTTGCATTTTATTTCCCTAAACAAGGCTCGGCAGAGTACTTTGACTCATTTGGAAGGTATCCCACCAATAAATATTTTCAAAGATTTCTACTAAATAATTCAAAGAATTTTTTGAATAATAAAAAACGATTGCAAAGTCAATTTTCCGCGACTTGTGGACATTATTGCTGTGTATTTCTATATTCACGATGCAGGGGAAAAAGCTTGAAAACTTTTTTAAAAGAATTCGCCTCCAGCGATCTCAGTTCAAATGATAATAAAATTATTAATTTATATTTAAAGAATTTTTCACAAAATGGTGGAGATTTCTGTAACCAATCATGCAAAGCAGAGGTCAGTACTATAAAAACCCCAAACAGAGGATGTTAATATTCAGTATATAAGTTTAAATTGAGTAGCATGGAGCCATCACGTAAGAGACAAAGGACCACTGGTGCTAAAGGAGAAAAGAAGTTGTCCAAATGTGAAGCAAAAGTTGTGGGTGAAAATCTGTTATTAAACTACACATATCATCTGGACGATTGTCACAACCGGAAAATAATTCTCGGATTTGACCCATCATCATTTGAGGCAAAAATAGTGTTTCATCGCCACGGACTCATACCAATATCAGTATCTTATTCTGAATGGACAACAATTTACAGCTATCTTAGCGCTTTAAAAATCAAAATGGAAAATACATCTCCAGCAAATCAACCAAAGCTGCAAAAAGAACACAAAATCCCCGTTGGCAGTGGCAGCATCACCTTAAGACAGGCTGAACTTTGTAAACTATTTGAAATGCTGAAATTTTTAAACATCGTTATGTACCACAATAACAATGCTGCGGATAGTGTGAAAGAATGTTATAGAAAATATGTTGAAAAATGTAAAGAAAAAAATGTATTGACATTAGCATGCGAAGATTTTTTTATTCCAAGTCGAACATCTTATGTACACTTAAATTATTCTCGACTTTTTTATGAAATACCGTTGTACTGTATTGCAAATCTTGTTTTTGATACGATAAATTTTGAATGCAAATAAATAAAATAAAACTAAAGATATCTTTTATTTAAAAAATTTATTCACTAACATGTATAAATATATATTAACACAATTTTGAACGGCACATCGAAGAGTTGGTGACTTTCCATGTATCATACAGAAAGACTCAAAGTTTTCCAAGTTACTTAGTTTTGGTATTTCCAGCTGGATTATTTTCGCTTCAGGGAGGTATTTCCGGATAAATTTCTCCTTTTCCAATCCTTTCACATAAATTGTTGAATTTGAATAATTCGTCAATAGGTTGGGTAATTCATTGTAATCAATATTTCCACCATTCCATCTTAATCCATTTATTTTCCTAAAGTTGAAATCATCCTGCCAACGAGCTCTTGGTGTCAATTCACTATACGGAAAAGGTGGCTTGAAGTAGTATAAGCTCGGTAAAAGTGATCCGTGTTGTAAGACTACCATCTCCTTAGCAAACAGCTGACCATTTACTCCACTGACAAATTGTATATCCAAAATAACAGTTGCCGAATTCATGACTTTAACGATCCAGGAGAAAATATCAAATGACTCTTAAATACATATTTTAATGTCTTATATATCTTAACAAATATGGAACTCATTTCCACACCAACCCCTGGGGTAGAGTTTATTGGTGCGCTTTTTTTATCATGTGGTATCCCCATTAGGCCTACTCCACGAAACTTATTCAAATATCTTATTTTTCTAAATTGGCATGGTGTAAGCAGCGACAAATTCATATATTTATCTCTGTTGTTGTCTTCCAAACACATTTTCTCATCTTTTCTGTCTTTTAAACCCATATGGTAGGGAGCTGAAATCTTCCAGAAATCTTCGTTTATTTGAAGTCACCTTATATTTTTTTATTTCAGGAACTGTTATTACCTCGTGATCTTTTGTGCGGCGAATATTTTTTGATAGGATAGGAATGTGGTCTTCCTCGTTGTCATTTAATATCATATTTTTAATTGAATCTAAATTGACATGTTGCGAAGCTTCATAATTCAGACAGATTCCTTTTACTTTACTCTGTACCTTGATGGATTCATCCCTTGTGCTATAAACTGCATATGCATAATTTTTAGGGCCTCCACTTGTAAAAGTTTTTATATAACTACCAGGACCGTAGCATTCTAACTCATCGGTCATATCTCCAATGAATTCTCCAGTCGGGGGATCGTATTCTCCTTCTCTGCTAATATATATGACAGAATCAGTGTCATAATATAAAACTCTTTCTCCAAGCTGCTCCAAATAGCTAAATAACTTAAGTCGTGCCTGTGCGGTTGTATAAGATGCTATAGAAACGTTAACTGTTCCTAGAGAT
Source organism: Thereva unica (assembly GCA_949987705.1). Taxonomy (NCBI): domain Eukaryota; kingdom Metazoa; phylum Arthropoda; class Insecta; order Diptera; family Therevidae; genus Thereva; species Thereva unica. The sequence goes on along the minus strand of OX465281.1, from coordinate 164,832,305 downwards.
TCTGCAGCTTCTTCTCTGTAATTCCAGTTTACAATAAGCGTTTCTTCATTGACTGGAAGAAGATGTTGTACCTCTACTGCCGGATTTACTAGAAACTGATACAACTCTCCTGAACTGTTAATTATATTGGTCTTCGGTTGGTTTTCTCGCTGTCCGAATTTTCCCCAAAAGGAGTTTAAAATTAACTTGGCTAATGATCTTAGCCCAGGATTTTTATTAACTTCTGAATACTCCAGTTTTACACCTTCATTTTTCAGAAATTCCTCCAGGTATTTCCTCTTTTCCTCTTCATCCGAACTGCATTTGCTGGGCCATCCTGATGCCTGCTGTTTCATCTTGATAAATTTGTTCATCATTGAAGTAAACAGTCCACCCGAAAGGTTTGATTTATCGTACGCCTCAGTTTTGTAACTCCATATTTCGTATGTATTCAGCATTTTGTATCCTCTACTTAAAGCAGTTTTTACCTCGTCAATTACCCATGTTCCAATAAGAGCTCTTTGTTCATCCGTGTGTGTGCATTCATGATGTTGGTTTTTCTCCTCACTACATCTATGACATAAGGGGAACATTAATTTATTATTCTGTCTAATCGGTAGAACGGGGTGATACATTCCTTCGGGCGGTAAAATTTTACATTTGATCAGACCATCTATTTTACCTAAATCAACTTTGGGGCATGCATCTGTTCCGACATATAATTCAGGGTGACCAATTGGGAATTTTCCATACTTGCAAACCCATGGATACAATGAACATACATCTATGTATTTTATTTTTTCACCTGGCTTGCATTCGTAATGTGTATAAACATTACCTGTTCGACCCCCATAAAAAGCATCTCGAGGATTTAAAGGTGAATGTACCAGTAAAGGATGGTCTCTTAAAGCTTGAATGTCTTTATTCGTTTCCATCAGCCTGAGAAAATCACACTCCCACATTTCAATGACCTCGTATCCATAAGAACGTAAACGCTCCGTCTTTGCGGTTGTTACTTCATATCGGTGATTTAGAGTATCGCTATGGTCGTCATGAAGAGGTTGATCACGGTTATGTTTCAAACATGTGGGGTGTCCATGGTAATAGCAACCATGGAATTCAAAAATTTGATTAGATTCTACACAATAGCCATCTACTTTTACTCCTTTCAGAACAACTTCTCTTTGTTTGGCTGCATGTGTAATATTAATTCCTCTGCATTTTTCTTCAGATATTAGCCATTGAATTGCTATTGCTGACTGATTATCGGCATATCTATATCCCGTTCTTGGAATAATACCAATAGTATTCGGTCTAAGAAAATTGCGCCGAAAAACTAAATTGCATGCAGAGGCAATAGTTGTCGCCTCAACAAATGGATCAACTTTGCATTCTACTAACATCAATTTTCTAAATTTTAAGCATGCCTCTGTCAAAATCTGTACATCGCTAATGCAATAGTCTACAATATCACGCTGCATATCAAAGTCTTCATTTTTATGTTTCTCGTACCATTCGAGGAAACTATCACGATCTTCAGTTTTCATGGAGTCGGGACTGTAATATTCTACAGCCGGTAATTTCCCAATATAGTTCTTATTCTCGAGTGTGTTAAATAGGTGCGGGAAGTACCCTTTTTTATACACTGCCGGTAGATCAAAGGCCTTTGGTAGTTGCGATAGGCTCATAGGAAAATAATTTAGTGAGTCGATAAATTTTATGTTTTCCAACTGCATCATTATAATTTTCGTTCCTCGCATTATTAGTTTGGGTTTCAGGTCTGTCTTTTTCAGAATGTAATTCAGTATGAATTGATGGTCAAACGCCTGACCATTATGAGCTAAGACTACTATCCTTTTAAATTTGCCCTTCCTTAATTCCAACAAATCTTTCAAAAACTCGTTCACTACATTAGTTTGGTAGATCTTCAATCTATATCCACATTTTTGGCAAAAATGTAACTTTTCTATATCCACGCAGATTTCACAACGCTTTGCAACAACACATAAATTCGGTTCATGCAGCTTTATGTCTCCAGCTGATTCTCCTTCTATATATTTTTCTCCCACAATCTTCTCCTGTCTTGTTTCCAAGTCGTAAAAGACGAAAAGAGTGTCTTTTGTTGGAGGTGCTCTGACATCCGGTTGGATAAAGCAGAAGTGTCCTTGTTCCACGTGTTTATTACAGATCTTGCAATAATATTCACCGCATATATGAGTTTTATCTGCTTTATATGTCTTTAGACAATCTTTGCACCTTTTTATTACCTCGCAAACACTTTTCTTATTTAACGACCCTGAAGCTTTGTGATAGTTGAAGCAACATTCTCCTCTAAAATGTCGATTACATTCTTTACACAGCTTTTCGATACAGTCTTTAGCGCATGCTGGAGTCTGCTGGCAGCAAGGACAGGTTCCTCCACATCTGTGATCGTTTTTGGTATTGTATGGTACATGACATTCCTCGCAATAATACGCACAGCAAAATGCTGCAGTTAGCGAAGCTATGACGTTGTAATGATTGTTGTGGTACAGTAAATTTAGTTTTTTCCCATTATTTTGTCCCTCAAATATCACAACTCTTCCTTTAGCACCATATCTATACACTATAATCTTATAATCTTTCAGATGTTCTTGGAATTTTTGCAACTCTGAAATTCCGGCACCTTCATTGGGTATATTTATCTTGGATTCAGACAAGAGTTCTGTAACTCGCTGAGTTTGTAATTTTCCAATATCCCGCCTCACTTTGTCAAACTCTGTCTCCTTATTCGCTTTGGATATGGCAACAATCAATGCTCTTGCTAGACACAGGCTATCCTTGTTTTTTATTACTACGATACCCCTTCTCTTTGCACATTCCTCATCAAATGTACTGTACTTTTTTGTTCTATCACTTCCTCTCCCTTGTGGCAGTCTAACTGTGGTAACATTCAAGCAAAACCTGTCGGTACTTAATCCACTTGAATTGCTTTGAAAAATTTTTCCAATGGTGTCCCAACACATCTGATACTTTCAGTGTGGAGGCCGGTCTGTAACTTAACCACCCTGGACCTTTCTCCATAAAGGACGCTCCACAAAAGGTAAAACCAAGGAAATCATCCGGCTGAACTTCTAAGAGTGCGTGTTGAACAATATCGTCAACCGCACTTTTGATCCAATCTGAGGGTTCCACATTTGCAGGTGGACTATTGATTTTGAAAGTAATTTTACGTCCCCTCAGATTGAAACGCCTGATATGCGTTATCATATCGTTGGTGATGGAAAATTTACTAAACATTCCAAGCTCCTCGTCTACCTGAGCCCTAAGCTTCAACATTTTTTTCATACTTAAATTACACTAGCTGCTTACCCTTTTTTATTTTTAAATATATGTATATCCCCCACACTTTTACACTTTAAAAAATATTAACACTCGAACTTCTTTTTTATTTTTAAATATACATCTACCCACAATTTTACACTTTTTAAAACAATGTTAACACTCAAAATTCCTTTTTGTTTTTAAATAATATCCACCCACACTTTTACACTTTTTAAAACACTTTCAGCACTCGAAATTCCGATTAGCATAAAACTTCTTCACTTTTAAAGTTAAACTGTCAAGGTAAATACTTCCCGACTCACTTTTCGCGATTTTAAAATCAACCTTCGAATGACGGAGATGCATTCGGGTAGGTTTTTATATACGCGACCCAACACAAAACAAAACAAAAACAAACGGGCTCTTGCAGCTGCACCGGATCATGTATATCGCAGTATATCTGCTTGCGTGATCGCAATTAATTATTAATGCGACTTGTTTCAATCTTTGGAAGTTGAACTCGCCTGCTTATTTATTTTAATTGGTTCGCTTGGCATCTGCATTTCTTAGCTAGATAATAATTTCATTTCTGCGTCAGCTGCGAAATGAGCAAAAACGCAAAACAAAACAAAAACAAACGAGATCTTGCAGCTGCACCGGATCATGTGCAATTGCGCAGTATATCTGCTTGCGTGATCGCAATTAATTATTAATGCGACTTGTTTCAATCTTTGGAAGTTGAACTCGCCTGCTTATTTATTTTAATTGGTTCGCTTGGCATCTGCATTTCTTAGCTAGATAATAATTTCATTTCTGCGTCAGCTGCGAAATGAGCAAAAACGCAAAACAAAACAAAAACAAACGAGATCTTGCAGCTGCACCGGATCATGTGCAATTGCGCAGTATATCTGCTTGCGTGATCGCAATTAATTATTAATGCGACTTGTTTCAATCTTTGGAAGTTGAACTCGCCTGCTTATTTATTTTAATTGGTTCGCTTGGCATCTGCATTTCTTAGCTAGATAATAATTTCATTTCTGCGTCAGCTGCGAAATGAGCAAAAACGCAAAACAAAACAAAAACAAACGAGATTTTGCAGCTGCAACCGGATCATTTGCAATTGCGCAGTATATCTGCTTGCGTGATCGTAATAAATTAGCGACTTGTTTTAATAGTATCAATGTATGGGTAGTTCGGGCCTATATAAACTCCACTTTGGCTGATGATTCTTAAGTAGAGTTTCATCAGTTCTAGAGGAAGGCAGAAGAAACTTTCCAAAGTTAAATCAGGTGAGGAGCAGAATTTTTTATTGAAAAATCAAAAGAAACATTTGGGTAAGAATGTTTTAAATAAATAAATTTTCAATTATTTTACCATTCGACTTTATTCTTTTCAGATATGGCTGGCACTATGAATAATAATAATTTTGAGTTTGGTGCTGATAGTTTGGAGTCAGCTAGGAAATCGTCAACTAGCAAAGGGGTAAAGAGGCGACTTTTCGAGGAGAAGAAGGAGGAGGATTTTTCTAAGTCGACTCTTAGCAAAAGGAAGAAAAGCATGTCCCCTATCATCTGTGTGAATGATGATGATGATACTGATGTCGATGAGGATGAGGAATGCATACTGGAGGAAATCAACAGTTTTCAATATAAGAAAAATATGCCTTTGAAAGACATGAAAGTCAACGAAGCGTACAACATAATTGATGCTAGGAAGGTGAATACCAAGTTCGGGAAAAAGGTGCTGGTGGAGCTGGAGGATAGTATTATATACTTACCGGGAAGGTATACTGACCTCTCAGATAGGGGGATTAATTTATTAAAAAAGGGGAAATATGCCATAGAGAATTTGGGAGAGATGGGTAATTCCTTCGAAATCATATTTAAGAAAAGATCAGGAAATCCCCATGAACTGAATGTGTAAATCATGTAAAAATAAAATTTTAAAAATAAATTTCAATGTTTATATTTGATTTAAAAAATAAAAATGTTAAAATAATTGTTTTTTTTTAATGTATCAAATTGTAGTCATTTTCAGGTTTACAGTTCTACTTTCAATGCTACCCACAGAGTTTCAAAACCTACACCTCCCATAGACATGATGTACCCGTCGAGCCATCGAGTTCTCAACATTCGCCCCCAGCCCCTGCCCCCGCCGCCGCCCCCGCCCCCGCCAAAGACCCCGCCCAAGCCAACGACTCGAACCAGTTCCCGAACACCAGCAAACCAGTCTCAAGGTCAACGACCGCGACCTAGATTCCAGGGCCTACCAACAGGTGATTGATTGATGACCTTGACTTGGATTCCAACATTACAGGCAACTGATGGCATTGACCTGCATTCCATCCCACGTGCTCTCAGTCCAAACCGTCTCGCGCAGATTCCAAGGTCAGCCACTTATGATAATTACAGGTGATTTATGACCTGTCAACCAATTAACATAATTACAGGTGATTAATCACCTTGACCTAGATCCCAAAACCGGTTTTGGTTCCCAGACTCAAGGGTCCTAGTACCTACTAAATCGGATTAAAATTCACATACGAATTACCCGTTGATCAAAATCGGAACAATCGATCAAATTTTAGCCATTTCACTGGATAGTCCCCTTAAGGTCCCATTTATGCAGGAAAATTACTGTTACACAGTGTTATCAATTTCACTATCAAATTATACATTATTTTGAACAAATTTCTTCCTCTCTCTTGTTTATAACATGAAAGGCAAAATAATCAAGAGGGCTCAAGGAAGAAATGCACAATATTATTTGTCTTTTAATGTTCCAACCGCCCCGAAATAAATTGTTATTAATAATTAAGACAATAAAAGAAATGTTTAAACTTTTTCGTAAACATTCCAATAAGAAAATAAATAAATTTCTTTTATTGTAAACAGCTACATTTAAGGGCGATTGCAACATTTTTTGAAGCATGCAAAATGTAATATAAATTTACTTACAGGTGTAATAAGATATTCCTTTCTTTGAATTACTCACTTTCGCTTTCACTTTTGCCACAAATTTTATATATATAATTATTATTTATAATTATTTCACATAATTATTTCACTATTTTTAATCGATTTTAATCCCGCACTTTCACCTTGTTTTGCCCGCGTTTTATATAAATCTGACGTTTCTTTGGGACGTCATACAACCACAAACACACACCTACAGCATGGCTTGTAAATGTAGAAGGCTTTGGTTTGACCCCTTCGGTCCACACGATTAACTTCCCAGTATTATGAACGAAGATGGAATAAACTGACTTCTTACAAAATAGTTATACGTTTAGCACTAGTGGAAAATTGGCTAGTATCAGAACTGATAACAAAGCAATCCCGAGAGAAGCTAGTTCAAATAACTATAATAACACAAAATTTTTCTAGAGATTTGTTTCTCCTGAACGTTAGCAAACAAACATTTCCTCCGTATTTCGTTCGCTGCACTAAAGCGGGTGTTCAAATTCGTATTGAGCGGCCTGAAGCGCCATTGACAAACTGAGAAGCGAATGACTTCATTTGGAAATTCCAAAGCTTTCCGGAGATATTAGCAAAACTGTAACTGTTAAGTACTTGTCAGACTTGACCAAAAGGAAAAAATTTTGCGGTAACTACTGGAAATCCCAGGATAAACCGCAATTTCCTGAAACTGTATCACGCGTAGAAAACAATTCCCCGTCAAAAAGTGCTAATCCAAGGTTTGAAAAATTCGCGCTGTTTGTAAAGGGTAACAAAATTTTGCACGATTTTGAAAGGTTGCCGGATTTTGACAAGTGATGTTTTGTTCGAAGGCTATCGCTGTGCAGAACCAAAAAAAGATCATTCGTTTAGAACGGGTCCCATTCCATCAAGTTTATTAGATATTAGCAAAACTTGTCAATTTAAGGTCTTTCTGACAATTAGCCGAAGTTTTTCTATTCAAACAAAAAAGGCCCCACCGAATATTATAAATTTTTTTTCAGACCATCTCTTCGTTAATATTCTTTTTTCGGCACCTCAATGAAGTCGATATAGTTTTTAGTTCGCGAGTTTTGTTTGCTATTCTTAGGAATAGCCCAAAAATTATTTAGTTAAATAAAAAAACACTTTACTTTTAAAAGTAAGTTAAAATTTATTACCAAAAGAATAATTAAAATACTACAGCGATGACCGCAACCGACAGACCGGTTTGAAAGTTAATAAATTAAGAACTGACTTAATCAAAATCTTCTTAATAGAAGATGCATCTTTATCTAAAAGAGCTAAGTTAGCAAAAATGCTTGGGAAGGAATTTATCATTTCGTTCTCATGCTGAATCTTAATAATATTCTTGGAACTTAGGAGAAGCTTCGGTTTTAATGTAACATGACTTCAAAATTGTCAACTACCGGACGTTGGGTGTCGGATTCGTTTGTCTGCGATCTTTTTAGAACCGCTGACATAACTCGCGCGGTATCGTGCAGGTTTAAAAATCATAAACGTCGTTTAAACAAAAAAAAAAAAAACGGTTCGACCGAATTTTATGAAAATCTTTTCAGATCATATTAAGGTTAATACTCTTCGAACGGCACGTCAACTAAGTCGATATCTTTTATAGTTCACTTATGTCATTTAACCCAAAAAACCGTTCGACCGAATATTATAAAAATCTTTTCAGATTATGTTGCCGCTAATACGCTTCGAACGGCACCTCAAGTAAGTCAATATCCTTCGTGGTTCGGGCTTATCGTACAGGTACAAAAATCACTTAAACAAAAAAACGGCTCGACCGAATTTTATGAAAATCTTTTCAGATAATGTTTCGGTTAATACGCTTTGAACGACACCTCAACGAAGTCGATATCTTTTTTGGTTCGCGCGATATCGTGCAGGAAAAAATGACCACATACGTACGCACACACACACGCATACTTCCTCCCAATTTTTTGCTTAAAATGCTCCTGGGACCTTGAAAGATGAAAATACGTCGAAATTTTCGATTCCGATTTTCGGACCGATTACAATAAATTCCTATACTAGAATGTTAAAAACCACAAACGCTAGATAAATAATCACTAAAAATAGGAACTATAGCAAATTAAAACCACTAAATCACTGATATCATAATAATAAAACAACGAAAAAGACAAAATCTAAAAAAACGCGGACGACCGGCACCAACGACACTGACACTTGACACTTCAAGCTGAACAGAATGAATAAACTGACTTATTATGATGAAAAACTGACATGGTTTAGCAGGGGTTTACATGTATTTAAAAGCTCTGCTTAACACATATAATAATAAATTAACTTTATTCATTCGGGATGCGCGCATCCCTTCCCAAAATAATTTGGTTGAGTTTTTTCTGCGTTTGTTGCCGTTTCAACTTAAAAAAGGGGAAATGATAGAACAATATTTATAAAATTTGGCAACGAGGTGCGCAGAACTGTTGGAATTTTATGTGTCGCGGAGGTTGAAAAGATCTATACAAAAATCACTTTTTTTTATATGATAGTCTAAGCTTAGGTGTCATCCTTTGTACTACTAGTCCGTCATGTCGTACACGTCATTTTGCCATGTCTAGTAGTCAGCTTAGCTCGAAGGATAGAGAGAAAGATAGGATAGATTAGGGGGAGTCGCGTGGGTGTTGGAGGTGATGGTGGTGGTGGAATATTGACTGAGGTAAGTTGCCGTGGAGGCATGAGATTACTTATTTCAGTAGAGCAATATTCCTACGGTGGCTTAATGAGTCAATTGAGGAGCAAATGGTGCTATCGCCAATGAGTTTGAGAGCGCGACTTTGCACCTTGTCCAGCCAGGCTAAGGTGGTTCTCGGGGCCCCAGCCCAAATATACGAGTGGTATTCGAGGCGGGGACGAATGTATTACTTGTAGATTATAGCCCTGGCCGACGGCTGAAGGAGGAATTTGCATCTTTTAAGAAATCCCAGGCATTGTGATGCTTGTTTACCGATTTGGAATATGTGGTTATTCCACCGCAGATCTTCGGATAGTGTTATGCCTAGGATGTTTAAAGACGGTTCTGCCGTTAGGTTTTTATTGTCCACTGAAATAGAAGGTCGGTGCAGGTTTTATTGGAGTTGAGACAGTATTTCGTTTTTGATGCATTGAATTGGACACGGTTCTAGTTCGACGTCCCTGTTGATTGAAATGGACATGAGATTGCGATAATGCATACAAGGTCTGGCGCGTGCTTGTGCAACAGTATCGAAGCCATAGGAGTAACGTAGTGTACTGTCGTCAGCAAAGCAGTGGAGTGGGTTAGAAAGGATTGAGAGCAGGTCATTTATAAAAATTAGGAAGAGAGCTGGTGATAGAATTGAGCCCTGGGAAACACCTGCGGAGATGGTGTTGGGATCGGATTCGACGCCATCTATTACTACCTTGATTGAACGGCCAGAAAGGAACCTCTTAATCCAGTTCCTTAGAACGAAGTCAATACCAATAGCGTGGAGTTTAGTTAACAGAGCGTGGTTCACCAAATCGGTGTATACTTTGGTTGAGGTGTTAAGTTAGACAAGCAAGGATGGGGGTTTGAGCCCTTTGGCCCACACGCTGAGCTTCTCAGTATGATGAACGTAGACGGAATAAACTGACTTCTTAAAAAATAGTAATGCGTTAAGCACTAGTGGGAAATTGACTAGTATCAGAACTGGTGACACAGCAATCCTGAGAGAAAATTTCCGGGATGAATCGCAATTTCCAGAAAATATAGGACGTAGAAATTCCCCGTCAAAAAGTGCTAATCCAAGGTTTGAAAAATTCATGATGTTTATAAAGGGTAACGAATTTTATGCACGATTTTTAAAGGTTGTCGGATTTTGACAAGTGATGTTTTGTTGGAAGGCTATCGCTGGGCAGAACCCAAAAAGATCACTTCGTTTAGAACGGGTCTCATTCCATCGAGTTTATTAGATATTAGCAAAACTTATCTATTTTAGGCTTTTCTGACACTTATCTGAAGTTTTTCCATTTAAACGCTTCAACTTCAACTTCGGGTGCTCCTCTGATATCAAAAAAATATGAGTGTGCTTAAGGCCACACTTTAGAAGTAAAAACTTTCGTGCCCAACAGCTAGTAATATGCAATAGATATAGTGGAAAGTCTGTCGGCTTTGGGAAAATTCAAGCAAACGACAGATGCAGGAAGAATAGTGACGAGTCTACTGACGGACTTGATACAAATACTATTTGAAAATATCAATATTTATGAATGCCTATTTACATTTTTTTTTCTTTTTTTTTCCTGTATTAGGTCCATTAAGTTGGCCTATTGTACTACAACCCCTACACCTCATATTTGTAGGCCAGACCGCCTGAACAAGTTCAGCAGTCTGCCTAGTGGTTTGTCGCATAGACTGGAGTGTTCGAGCAGGGACTTCTCGAACAGGGGGACCCTGCTCCTTGCTATTGCAGGACACTCACAGAGAACATGGAGGGCAGACTCATCCTCTTCTAGGCAAAGCCTACATGTAGGATCTTCCGCCCTTCCTATTTTCTATAAGTGGTAATTTAGGGCACAGTGTCCGATAATTAAGCCAACAAGTGTCCTAACATCACTCCTACTGCGCCGTAATAATTCCTTGGCCGTCTTAGGGGACGGCACTGGAAGGAACCGCTTAGAGTTGGCCAGTCCAGGCGCGGACCTCCAGCGTTCAATATGTTTCATCAAGGTCCGATCGGCCAGGGCCCTTTGCAGCAAGGTGGACGGTGCCCCAATAGACGGCTCTGGACCAATGAATTCTAAATCAGAGCCCTGTTTAGCCAGGGCATCCGCACTTTCATTGCCTTCGAAGTCCCGGTGACCCGGGACCCAGACAAGTGTAATTTGATTGAGAACGCCAAAACTCATGAAGAGCACGTTGGCAGTCCCAAACTAATTTCGACTTGGTCCTACGAGACCTTATCGCTCTAATTGCCGCTTGGCTATCAGGGAAGATAAAAATCCGTTTATTTTGGTAGGCCCTTCTTAAGTTCTCATGAGTGCATGCCAGAATAGTGTACACCTCTGCTTGAAAGACAGTTGCCAGAGTGCCTAGACTTATAGCCTTGCTGAATCTGGGACTTTCACTCCAGATTCCGGCGCCTACACCTGTCTCCGTTTTAGAGCCATCCGTGTACCATACTAGCCCGCCCGGAAAAACTTTAGGAAAAGTCCAGGTAAGCCTTTCCTGTATATGTACAGAAGGTTACTTAAATTTCGAGATTTTATAGGGCATGCCGTCCGATAGCATCTCCGCTTCCGGAATCTCTTCTATGATGTTGATTATTATAGAATGTCCTCGCTCAAGACCAGCGCCCAAGTAACCATTCGCTTTCAGCCGCAGCGCCGCGTTTATGGCGGACTTCTCTACCTCAAGGTGGAGGGGTACCAAATTGAGGAGAGTCTCCAGCGCTGCCGTTGGGGAAGTGCGGATGGCCCCAGTGATGGAGAGGCAAGCCATTCTTTGAATTTTGCTTAAAATGGTTATGGAACTCTTAAGCTTCGTTCTGTGCCACCAAACTAAAGCTCCATAAGTTACCATGGGACTTATGATGGTGGTGTATATCCAATACATGGTTTTCGGTTGCAAACCCCAGGTGGAACCACAAGCTCTGCGGCAAGCCCACAGGGATCTTCGCGTACTACACATCAGAGTGTCCATATGCTGTTTCCAGTTGAGCTTGGCATCTAGCGTCACTCCTAAATATTTGGCTTGTTGTGAAAAGCCTATAGTTCTGCCCGCGAATGTAGGTTCCCAAATTCCCGGTAATGATCGTTTCCTGGTGAAAGGAACTAGAATCGTTTTGTCGGGATTGACTTTTAGACCTACGCTCTCGCACCAGCTAGAGACCAGATCAAGTGCCTGCTGCAGGCGCCTTGACATGGCTCCTTCGGATTCACCTGAAATTATTATGACGACATCGTCAGCGTAACCTTGGGCGAAAATGTTTCGACCGTTGAGCAGCTCGAGGAGTTCATCTACAACAAAGCACCAGAGAAGTGGAGATAAAACTCCTCCCTGCGGGCAGCCTCTTGCTATAGTGCCCTCCAGAGACCACTCAACATGGGAAACAATTAGTTTGCGAGTTCTCAGCATAGAGTCAATCCAGTTGCAGAAAGTGCTACTTAGACTGTGTCTACTTAGAGCCCTAGCTATAGTATCAAAGGATGTGTTGTCAAAGGCTCCCTCGATATCGAGGAAGGCCGTCAGCGCAACTCCTTTGTTTAGAGCTGCATGTTCAAGCCTGAGCACCAGATTGTGCAGTGCTGTCTCAGTAGACTTGCCCGCCTGGTACGCATGCTGATAGGAGCTCAGTGGTTGGCTTTGAAGATAAGTTTCCCTTATCGCCCGGTCGACAATTTTCTCCATTGTCTTCAAGGCAAAAGACGAGAGACTTATCGGCCTGAAAGATTTAGTCAAGGTGTAATCGGAACGCCCTGGCTTAGGTATAAATGTTATGTTGACGTTCCTCCAGACGGATGGGATGTAGCCATGTGCAAAGGAAGCCCTAAATAATTTGCATAATAAGGAAGTGACTAGGTCGCAGCCCTCCTGTAGCAGAATGGGATAGATTCCGTCTGCTCCAGGGGACTTGTATGGTTTGAACGATCTAATCGCCTCCGTAATAGCTTCATGGTTGAAAAAGGTATTTGCTTCTGTCCAGGCGGCTTTGGACACTTTAGAAAGTTGGCCTGTTCGCTGCCCAGCAGAAGTTGTGTTCTCTTTTGAATAAATAGTTGTGCCTGGGAAATGTGCCTGGAGCAATATTATCAAGGTTTCTTCCCTAGACTGTGTGAAAGAGCCATCAGCTCCCCTGATGGATCCAAGATCTACCGGCAAGCCCTTTGATAAAGCTTTATAGATTTTTGCTGAGTCTCGAATGTCTTCGACACTCTTGCAGAATTTCCTCCAGCTATTTCTTTTTGCTCGTCAGATCGCCCTGTTATAGCTGGTTAGCGAGCTTTTATAACTCTCCCAGTTGCCGCTCTTCTTAGCTGCGTTGAACAGTTTTCTCGTAGCGGATCTCAACTTGGAGAGCTCGTTATTCCACCATGGAGTTTTCCTATTACGCGTCCTCATCAGAACAGGGCAGTTATTGTTGTAAGCAGCAGTAATCGCCTCCGTAAAGAAGTCTGCGGATAGTTCTACATCCATAGTAGATTTGATTGAGTGCATGGAACCCTTCAATATGCTACTGAGTTCGGCCCGAAAGTCTGTCCAGTTCGTATATCTAGGATTCCTGTATGTACTCACATTTTCCAAAGACTCACCCACCATAAAGTAAATGTGTCATGGTCTGAGCACGATGGCTCATCTGAGACCCGCCAGTCACTCACGTAAGTGGCAACTTGTTGAGTAGCTAGCGTGATGTCTATAACCTCACGTCTCCTACCGTTGTCGAGGGTAGGATCCGTGCCGCGATTTAATATGTCCAGGTTAGTAGTTAAAAGGTAATCAAAAAGGTATTCTCCCCTCTTGTTCACTCCACTGCTACCCCAGGCATCATGATGGGCGTTCGCATCCTACGATGATCTGCAGACCGCTCCTGTTAGAGTTACCCACGATATCCTTCAGTTCTTTGGACGGTGGTGGGTCTCTGGAGTCATAGGGGAGGTATGCCGAACATAAGGTAATCATGCTCTTGCTGCCCCCCTGTTAATCTGTATCATCACCACTGCCAGGTCTCTCGACGATTTATCTGTGAGAGGAAAGCAGTTGGTGTTTTTATTGTAAACTACACAGGTCCGAGGGTCGCCGTCCACATCCCTGCATGCAATGCTGTAGCCGGTTGCCCGCAGGCCCTGTATAGCACCGTTATTTACCCATAGCTCCTGTACAAGAGCCACGTCGATAGCTTGGGTGGCCAGCACCCTGCAAAGGACTGCCGAGGCAGCCCTACTGTGTTGCAGGTTGCACTGTACCACCCGCAACCTGAGGTTGTCCCCGCTTCTGTGAGCTAGCAGGAGTCTCCTTTTTTGAGCCAGTCTCCTTGACTCTAATTCGTCCGAAGCCGTAGAATAGGGACATGCCCTGTTCTTTAAGCTGCGTGAGCGCCCTCTATTTACATTAAAACCTATAAGTAACCGAGTAAATATAATTTTGTTGGCTAATTTTCTCAAAAGCATACACGCGGTGCACCTAATACGTATTGAATATAAGTGCGCATGCCACACGGTTATGCACGTTTCCGCCACAGGCTTAGAGTAAGCTGGTGACATATGCAAGCGTACATTCATTGCATTCAGCGGTTCAATGATATGCGGCGAATTTCTTTTGACATAAAATTGCATGGTTTACTTGTGTGTGCTATTTCGAATGCGGCAATACATAAAAAGTTGAAAGTAGTCCGACCTTTGCGTGGCATGCATTCCATTCCTGGAATATTCCATCAGGTCGAATTTGAATACACACACTTCTATATTATTTATCAACGAATTGAACGCATGTACGCTTGGATATGTCACATGTATGGAATTCATATTAATATTATTGCCTTTATAAAAAATAAACATAAGATCCTTTCGCGTTTCTCAGCAAAGATTTTTCCTGCACTATGGAATCATTAATCCATAACCAGCTCGATTTTTGTCTCAACAGACTGATGTAATGACTTTCTTTCTGTATGGAATATAACACTAATCACTTCATAATTTGAGTCTCCTGTATGCAATTTTGCAGAAGTGACAGCTTTGATATCGCATTGCTCAATTTTAATAAACTTTTTATTATTCAGTTCGAATAATTTTAGTTGTATGATGAGAACAGGTGCTACCAAAATTATTTCCGACTTACGAATCTTTTGAGTGTACGAACGACTAACCATTTTTATATGAAAACTTTTTGCTAATCATCGAATGCCATCTGGCATCAACAGTGCGAGTAAAAATTCATCGAATAACTAGTAACAATATATTGAGAATATACTATATTATTTATTGTGTTTTACTTATGATACCCTTTCATTTGATGCCCATGTCGAAAGGGTTGCAAAGAAAATGGTAATCCGCCCTCTTGAGATGATCGCCGTGGATCTAACCATATATTGAGTATACTATATCGCTTATTGTATTCTACTTATGATTCCCTTTCAATTGATACCCATGCGAGGGGCTGGTGAAGAAATTAGAATCCGCCCTCTTGTGTCGGCCGCAAAGGATCTAACCATATATTGAGTACACTAAATCGCTTATGGTATTCTACTTATGATACCCTTTCAATTGATACCCATGTCGAGGGGGCGTTGAAGAAATGGCATTCTGCCCTCTTATTGTATTCTACTTATCATACCCTTTCATTTGATATCTTTGTCGAGGGGGTGGTGAAGAAAATGGTAATGCATCCTCTTGAGATGGTCGCCGTGGATCTAACTATATATTGAGTATACTATATTGTTAATTGTATTCTTCTTATCATTCCATTTTATTTGATACCCATGTCGAGGGAGTTGTAAAGAAAATGGCAATCCGCCCTCTTGAGATGACCGCTAGTATACTATATCGCTTATAGCATTCTACTTATGATACCTTTTCAATTGACACCCATGTTGGTGGTGTAGAAATAGTAATCCGCCCTCTTGAGACGGCCGCCATGGATTTTACGACATAGCTTATTGTGTTCTACTTATTATACCCTTTTATTTGATACCTATGCCGAGAGGGTTGTGGAGAAAATGGAAATCCGCCCTCTTGAGATGATCGCCGTGAATCTAACGAGATATTGAGTATACTATATCGCTTAGGGAATTCTACTTATAATACCCTTTGAATTGATACTCATGTCGAGAGGTGGAGAAGAAATGGTAATCCGCCCTCTTGCGTCGGCCGCCATGGATCTCCATATATTAAGTATACTATATCGCTTATGGTATAATACTTATGATACCCTTTCAATTGATACCCATGTCGAGGGGGCGGTGAAGAAATGGCAATCTGCCCTCTTATTGTATTCTACTTATCATACCCTTTCATTTGATACCTATGTCGATTGGGTGGTGAAGAAAATGGTAATGGGTCCTCTTGATATGGCCGCAGTGGATCTAACTATTTATTCAGTATACTATATTGCTTATTGTATTCTATTTATCATTCCCTTTAATTTGATACCCATGTCGAAGGGGTTGTGAAGAAAATGGTAATCCACCCTCTTGAGATGACCGCCATGGATCTAACCATACATTGAGTGTACTATATCGCTTCTGGTATTGTATTCTACTCATTATACCCTTTCAATTGATACCCGTGTTGAGGGGGTGGTGAAGAAGTGGTAATCCGCCCTCTTGAGACCACCGATATGGATTTTACGACATAGCTTATTGTATTCTACTTATCATACCCTTTCATTTAATACCCATATCGAGGGGGTGGTGAAGAAAATGGTAATGCGTCCTCTTGAGATGGTCGCGGTGGATCTAACTGTTTATTGAGTATACTGTATTGCTTATTGTATTCTAATTATCACTCCATTTCATTTGATACCCATGTCTAAGGGGCTGTGAAGAAAATGGTAATCCGCTCTTTCATTTGATACCCATGTCGAGGGGGTGGTGAATAAAATGGTAATGCGTGCTCTTGAGTTGCTAGCGGTGGATCTAACTATTTATTGAGTATACTATAGTGCTTATTGTATTCTACTTATCATTCCATTTCATTTGATACCCATGTCGAGGGGGTTGTGAAGAAAATGGTAATCCGTCCTCTTGAGATGACCGCCCTGGATCCTAACCATATATTGAGTATACTATATCGCTTATGCCGGGTTTTCATTAGTACAATTAGTGGTATATATACTGGGCGAGTACTAACTATCTAGAGAACTCGCTTAATGAAAACGAAAGTGGTAGAGTAGAGTACTTGGTTACAGTAGAGTAGAGTGGGATAGCACCGTGGTAAAGTTACTCTACTAGTTCTGTCCCCCACCACTGCTTTCCACTCTACTCTACCGCCACTATACTAATGAAAACAGTGTTGAGATAGTCGAGCATACAAGAAATTCGTGACATTTAAGTATTTACATAGTGTGCTGTCATTAAAGTTTTAGCGTTTTTTAGTTGAAGTATTTACGGTATTGTCGTTGAAGTAATTAATGTATTGTAATTGAAGTAATTAGTGTATTCTAATTGAAGTATTTTGCGTGTTTAAGTTGAAGTATTTACCGTGTTGTCGTTGAAATATTTAAAGAATTTGTGTAAAAATGAAGTGGGCTGAGACCGAAACTATTAAATTAGTAGAACTATATGGGTAACATGAATGTTTGTGGAATATAACAAACATTGACTATAAAAATAAAAATAAACGAACATCTGCGCTGCGTATGAAGCGATAGTTGCTGAAATGGGCAAGGAACTCTTTGGTGTTGCTGAACTAAAGCAAAAAATAAAAAAACCTTAGATGCACATATAACAACGATGGCCAGGCTTCATTTTCGATATTTCAAGTGTAGGTACTATTAACAACTAGTCACTATTACCTTCTGCACCATACTATTTTCAATTTAAGTGAAAACGGGTACTCTACCAAAATAAGTAGAGTAGAGTTTGCTCGGCTTAAAAGTACGCCAGTTACTCTACCACTAATTCTACTAATGAAAATCCGGCATTATGGTGGTCTACTTGTAATACCCTTTCAATTGATACCCATGTCGATAGAGTGGTGAAGAAATGCAATCCGCCCTCTTGAGACTCCTACCAGTTTAATATGAACGCTTTTTGTTAATCATCGAAATGATATGGAATGCTATCTGACATCAACAGTACTGAATTCGACTAACTTATAACGAATATGTCACATTTTTGGAAATAAAGTACAATTACGAACTATGCGAAGGTAGTAATCGGTATTTCAAAATTTAACTGTACATCTGCACTATGAACTACATATGTTTTTTATAGTACCTAACGCAATCTGACACCATAGTTGTGACTAACCACTTTTATATGAACACATTTTGTTAATCATCGAATGCCATCTGGCATCAATAGTGCGATAAAAGCCGTGTTTTTTTAATAAACTGGGTTTTGAGAGCTTTGAGTTCATTAAAAAAACGACAAGGGAAATTTCATGTAGCGCCTATTTCGATGCTGATGAAAGACGAAATTAAACGGAAGTTAAGTGTTATTTTTTGCACTGTTACACGAAATCCTCGCTAGAAAATAATAAATATGTTTCTAAAAAATCAATTATTTGTTATAAATTTGCTCTCATCACTTTCCTGTTGTTTTTATTTTTAAATTACGTCTTTCCGACACCCGAAAGTATGCAGCATGCCAACCCGCGAAAGTAAAGTATGCAGCATGTCAACCCCCGAAAGTAAGCAATATGCGAATTAAGAAATTTCCCAAAACCTCGATTGAAACCCCGAGAAAACCTGGGTTTTGAGATTTGTATGGAGAAGACCTACATAGTTCATTAAAAAAACCCGGCTAAAGACTGCTGCTCGGTTGCTCATATGATAATGTAGTAAGCAGCAGAAATACGGATATTAAAATATCTTTCAAATGGGCTATTGACCGAAACTCTATGTCGTTTCATGTCCACAACATAACGGGTGAAAAGTCAACAACGAAGTTTACGACACTTCTCGACGAATAACTCGATTCCAGCCAGTTTCGCGTGTCGGATGAACTCGGATTTTATATAACGCCACGAATTGTCTATATTTTGGGTTATTTAACTACTTTGGAAAATTATAATAATGGAAAATAGTAGCTTAGAATCATCATTTTCGAGGTTCTAAAAGTAAAGATGGTCATTGGCATTAACCCGCAAAAATTAATATCTTACGAGTTAATCGAAAAAAAAAAACTGAATTCAACCCCAATCACATGATCAAGGTTGAACTTTGAGCGGCCATAACTTTGAGCCAAATCAACTTACAGACCTCGTCGAGGGCTCATTTTGTAGATAATTTTATTATCCAACACCTTGCCAGTGATCATTTTCACCTCTACCTCTTTTTCAAGATGGCGGCTTTTCCCAACACACTGTCAGATGAACCCAAACAAATTCCAAAAAAAATTTCGTACATCATGAAATGCAATTTCATTTACTAATTGCACTGGACTATATATGAACTAAATCGAATATAATAATCTAATATAAAGGTCTATGCAAAATTAATCGATTCTTACAATCTTAAACCTAGTACCTAGCCAATGCATATTACATAATTCACGGGACTACCTATGATACTTGGAATTAGGTCCGTACTAACCTTTTTCTTTTGTAACAATGCCGGATCTTTAGATCATTTACTATCTTTTAATATTAACTTCCCGAACACCTTTCATTATTTCTTCATCTTTCTGAAACAGTGTTAAAGTTAAGGCAAAACAAATTATCCTAACAACCAATATACTGTTATATAACCATAAGGACAAGAATCATGATAATACTCAAACAATACGACCAAAACAACCGTCGAATGCCTCAAATACATCTAGGTTAGGTTAGGTTAGGTTAGATATGGCTGAGCTTTGGTTCAAGCCCACACACTTAGGCCAGAAGGGATAGGCCCATTGTGATACCATAGTGATCCCACTTTAAACTTGATGTTAAAATGTCGTTTCTTCGTTAAACCATCTCGAGGAAGTAATGAATCTTCTAAGTTGCGGGATCCCAAACTTCGAGATTTCCGCAAGGTTGCTTAGAAAGGGTTTACCAAATGTGGTTAGCCTTATCCTGCTTAGGGCCGGGCAGTGACATAGGAGGTGTAGTACACTTTCCGCCTCATCAAGGTTCTTACAGCTTCTGCAGAAATCGTGGGTCTCAAGACCTAAACGGGTCGCATGCGTCCCTATCAGACAGTGTCCGGTTAAGACTCCCACTATAACTGAGAGTTCTTGTCTCCCAAGGCTAAAAATACTCCTCCTCCCACTTGACCCTCGAGCTTAGAGCCATCAGTAAAAACGTTTATGGCATCCTGAAACCTATGTGGTCTATTTATCCATTCACGACGTGAAGGGATGTGGACTCCGTAGTTCCTCGTGAAGGTAATTTCAAGAATGCAGAAGTCGGTTTTTGTGGGGCTAGTAACTGAGTTCAGTACCTTCGTGTGCTCTCCCCTGATTCCAGTCCAGAAACCGGATTCTTTTATTCTAAGGGCTGCGATGGTAGCGCTTTCCCTTGCCACGAGATTTAAAGGAGGGAGGTATAATATAACATTTAAGGCTTCTGTAGGAGTGGAGTGAAGTGCTCCTGTTATGCATAACTCCGCACATCTTTGTACTCTCTGTAATTTGTTTAACACGGTGGATTTACTCAGAGTTGGCCACCACATCGCTGTGTAGATCCATCGCACAATGTAAGGGGAGAAGCCCCATTTCTTATCAATGGATTTTTTGCAGGCGAAAAGCGCGATGTTTGCTTTCTTAATGCGCTCTTCTGTGTTTTTATGCCAGAGGAGTTTCTTGTCCAGGATTACTCCCATATATTTGGCACTGTTGTTAATTTTGAGCCTAGCATTGTTAAGCCGGGGAAGTGTTAACGGAGAGGTCTTGTCCTCCTTGTGAAGAGGACCAGCTCCGTTTTTTCTGGGTTAACGCTGAGTCCGCGGGTAGCAGTCCAGCTTGAGAGGGTTTGTAGCGCTGCCTCCATGAGATCACAGAGGACTTGAGGAAATTTTCCTTTTTTGATGATAACAACATCATCTGCGTACGCCAGGACGTCATGTCCCTCTGCCTGCATGCGTCGCAACAGCTGGTTCATAGTTACGACCCATAGCAGCGGGGAGAGTACTCCTCCTTGCGGAGTGCCTCTATTTACGGCCTTTCGGGCCGAGCTATCGCCCAAGATCGAGCTCACCATCCTGGATAAGAGACGCCAACGATGTCTCGATCCCATGTTCTGTCAAGGGCAGAGTAATGGCATTCGGCAAAACATTGTTAAATGCTCCTTCAATGTCAAGAAATGCTACTAATGTATATTCCTTAACCTCGAGGGATTTTTCAATGGTTGAGACCAGTGAATGAAGAGCAGTATCAGTAAATTCGCCCTTTGTATAGGCATGTTGTGCGCTAGAGAGTTCCGAGGTCAATATGGTCTGCCTCAGATATATTTCGATTAGCCTCTCCAGAGTCTTTAATAGAAAGGATGATAGGCTGATTGGCCTGCAGTCTTTGGGTGTTACATGGGAGGTTTTCCGTAGTTTCAGGGATTCCCTGCTTGAGTCGGTCCAATCGCCGTCTTCCTTGCGTAAATAACTAAGCATTGTTGGCGATTTAGTTAATAATTTACGCAGTCTTGAGGTCTCCGATGTGGACTCTATATTACTGCAAAAGGTAGCCCAGGAGGTACGTTTGGCTTTCCTTATTGCCGTTTTGTATCTATTCAGCTTTGACTTATAGCAGCCCCAGGCGGTTTCGCTGTTGCTGCGTCTCGCTGAATTAAATTCCTTTCTGCACTCTTTTCGGAGTGTCTCAAGTTCGCGAGACCACCATGGGGCTTTGGAAGCCTCTTTATGTGGCCTGTTCGGACAAGCTTTATTAATGGAAATACATATAAATCTCTCCAAAATAAACGGACAACCCTTGAAAGAAATCAATATTTATGGCCTGAAAATAGTACTAAAATAACCTCCAAACCTTAAAGAAAATACTCAACCAAAGAAAAGCAACTCAAATGTCTAAAGAAAATAGCTCATCGATAGTCACAACTAAATTTAAGTCAACTTGCCCTAATAGTGGAACAACAGGAACTTCAACTAAATATTCACCCTCCAAACCGAAAGCCACAAAATATACAAAGTAGATCTGAAGATCGCCATGTATAACCTTCAAATAACATCATAAAAGATAAAGAAAATCATGAAAAGTTGACACTAATATAAAAATTATTTTGACCGAGTAATTTCAACTATATTCCAACTCATACTAAAACTCAAAATCAATTTAGTAATGAAGATTCCAAATTATCATACCGCAGTATACAAGAATCAAACAAAATAATGCCTTAAACGTTATTATCATTTGAATCAATCCAATTCCTTAAATAATCATATTTAAACTTCTACAGTAACTTAAATCGTTTCTAACAATACTGTAATGTTATTAATTATCCAAAATTCTGGAATCATTCTCAAATTCCTTAAAAAGAGCATATAAGTATAAATAATTCATGATATCTAATGGCTTTTTAATATAGTTAATATAATTGAAAAAAAAAAATCCTATAAGTAGCATTAATGTTTAAAATGGCGTAATGTTATTCACAACCAGATCAAAAAAAGGTCAAATTCTAAAAGAATATAAGTATTCATATCATTAAAGTTTATATGGTGTGATATTTATCACAAAAAAAGTAAAAACTTTGACATATTCAAAACAACTAACCTACTATTCAAAACTAACTAATTCCTGAAATCTATTAATTCACTATCTTAGTATTCTCATTCTAGAGTGTAAGAACTTAAAAAAAGTGCCATTTCGTTTAAATGGCCTGATATTAAACACAAAAGTAAAAATTTTGACACATTCGAAAAAAAAAACTTCAACTAATTCCTGACATCTATTAATTTACTATATTAGTATACTCATACTGTTCAGATCACGCATTTATTTCTTCAGATCACGCATTTATTTTTAAGTCCATCAAAACCTAAATTTTCCAAAAATATTCAAATTCAAGTAATACAATTTTTTACCACAAAACAACTTAGCTTCATTACAGTAAAAATTTATTTTCTTGTTAACGTAGCATTTTTACCACAATACTCTTATCAGTCAGACAGATCATATTACATTAGAACGTAAGAATTTAATTGTTGAATATGCATTTAAGTTTTCTTTAAAGAAAAATATTTTTTGTTGTAAATATTAAATTAGAGAAAAAAAAATATGTTAGCCAGGTAGTATATAAGTCGAATTTTAAATGAATAAAGACCAGTTGACTTTCAACTTGAATAAAGCGTTTTTGGTGTATCACCTAAGACATTTTTTTCCCTTCTCGTGCACTAGTAGTGAACTAGGGCACTATTCTACAGCGCATAGGTTTTGTACCTAGGCGAAAAACCCCAAACAAAAGCGCATAGGTTTGTACCTAGGCGCATTTCCACCATCAACCAAGCGGGGAGAAAAAAGCTTCCCTCGCTATACAAAAACATCTGGTGACCCCGACGTGATTTAGCAGGGGCTAATATCACGATCCACGCAAAATCACAGTCGCTGGAAGCATCGTTAAGGTCACAGCGGACACCTATCCAACACACATACCAGAAGCATAAATTTTATATCCAGCTGATCATCGCTTTGAAGTCATGGAACCACTGGCAGAATCACAAGGCAAGGTTGGGGGAGAGATCGAGCAGCTTATATCCAACTACAGGAAGACTCCAACCGAGCGCAGAACACTGAAATACTGCCAAGACAAACTGCAATGTTTGCAGGCTGCTTGGGAGACATTTCAGCAAACAGATAGCGCGATCAGGAAACTAGAAGACGTACCATTGAGCCATGCATATTTCAAGAAGGAATATTTCGACGCCATAAAGAAATTATACCACAAATACTTTGAGATTATCGGTGCCAACATAACCGAGCTCAAAGATGCAGCATCGTCACAACCCCCAGGGCCCATGTTGGACTTGCAATTGGACGACGAGGAAAACGACCATGAAGCTGAAGAAGGTGCTAAGGCATATCAACCATCTAAGGGGGCCATCAAGAAGTTAATCAAAACAGGTCAACCGGCTGTTAATCATACAGCAGCTCCCGAGAGTAATACAGAGAATAATGACCAAATTGTGAAGCTGATAAGGAGGCAAGGGGCGATCATGCAGTCACTTGATCGGCTTCTGACACAAACACTTGCGGACAGACAAGTGCAACCCAAGCAGTACTCGGAGCTACAATTAAAATCAATTGACGGCTATTGGGCTCAGGTTGAGCAGTACCACCAAACTATTTGCGAACTAAGCGATGACCCACAGGCAGTCGGCTATAATATGGAGGCATACCTTCAATTGGAGCAGTTGGTCCAAGCAGGAATATTGCACTTAACACAAAAATTGGAAGTGCAGGATGTACCTCAGCAAGTTACCACGCAGCAATACTCCACTTCAATTAACCAGCCAAGCATGATGCAGCTTCCCAAGATCAGCATCCCGAAATTCGACGGCGATTACCTAAAATGGCGCCAATTTCATGACCTTTTCAACCAAATGGTAAATAACCAGCAGATGGGAGGATGCCAAAAGCTTTGGTACCTTAAGACCAATTTATCTGGGGAAGCAGAGCGTCTCATAAGACATTTTACCATAACCGACGAGAACTACGAGGCTGCATGGGATATGCTAAGAGATCGATACAACAATACCAGATTACTTGTGACCGCACTTCTAAACAAGCTTCTGGCACAGCCGGTGCTCTCTACAGAAAGCGCGGCTGGGATAAAATCCTTACATGATGTAACTCAAGAATGCCTGCTAGGCCTTCAAAATTTAAACATATCTACTAATGATTGGGATCCATTATTGGTACATCTCTTAATCAAAAAGCTCGATAGAAATACTCATAGCCTATACGAGCAATCATTAAAGGAACCCAGGAATCTTCAGCCAGTAAAGGAACTACTGGAGTTCTTAGAGACGAGGTTTCAATCACTGGAGGCTTTAGGTAACAAAGGCAGACACCACGAGGCACACCAAGTGCGGCAGTCGACAGTTAAGGCGCTATCATCAACTTCCAGTGTACCACATAGTTGCAGCATATGCAAGGCCAGCCACCCGTTATATTTCTGCAAGGAGTTCCTCCAGTTATCTCCGAACAACAGACTCAATTTAGTAAGAAGAAACAAACTTTGCGTTAATTGCCTCAAACCTGGGCATGCAGCTGCTGTTTGTAGCCTAAGGAGTTGCAAGAAATGCAACAGCAAACACAATTCACTTCTTCATATAGATAGAAACACCAATAATGTGCCAGCAGTAAAGAATATACCAGTAAACCAATCAACTACTCCAGAGGCAGCAGCTAAGCCAGAAAACAAGACAGACAATTATTTCACTCTTGCTACACAAAACAATATGAGAAGAAGACGTTATGTACTATTAGGCACCGCCATGATAAATATCAGCAACGGCAAGGGCCTAACAATATCCTGCAGAGCTATACTAGATTCCGGCTCCCAGGTGAACGTTATTACCGAAAGAGTTTGTAAAAAACTTGGATTAACTCATCGACCGGCAGATACAATTATCGAAGGCATTTGGGAAATGAAGCAGAGAGCCCAAAAAAGAGTAAACGTACTGATGCAATCAACAACCTCAGGGTTCTCTAGACGTTTAGAGGCATTAGTGGTACCACAAATTATAGCTCCTCAACCAGCCGAGGAGATAGACACCAGCTTATGGGACATTCCAAAGAACATACCTCTTGCAGATTCTACATTCAACCATCGTGCAGCAATTGACGTATTGGTCGGAGCAGAATTCTACCATGAACTTTTATCTGTCGGCCAAATCAATTTAGGCAAAGGATTGCCAGTACTACAAAATTCTGTCTTAGGATGGATCGTCGCAGGAAGGATAGATGGAATGACACAACCCAAATCATTTTGCGGAATTGGAGGCAATCATGATATCAACAGCACCATAGAACGATTCTGGAAACTGGAAGAAGTTGACACTTCTCACGCCGCTTTGACACCTGCCGAAAAACGCTGCGAAGAGCACTTCATCCAGACCGTTAGAAGAAGCTCCGAAGGTCGCTTCATAGTAAAGTTACCCTTTAACCAAGATCCAGCGCAGCTGGGTGAATCGATCGACATTGCACTTAGAAGATTCACTTCACTTGAGAAGAAGTTAAGCCGACATGAAGACCTTAAATTGGAATATACGAAGTTCTTGGATGAATACTCTCAACTAGGGCACATGCAAGAAGTGCCTATTAGATCAATCCGTCACCCATACTACTTTCTCCCACACCATTGTGTCTTGAAGCCAGAAAGTAGCACCACCAAACTCAGGGTAGTGTTTGACGCATCGTGTAAAACATCAACCAATTTATCATTAAACGATGTTTTAGCAACAGGACCTACCATCCAGTCGGAACTCTTCTCCATATTGTTACGGTTCCGACTACCCAGGTTTGTCTTCACGGCAGATGTAGAAAAAATGTTCCGGCAAATCGAGGTGGCTGAGGAGGATCGCAAATACCAACTAATAGCCTGGAGAAAAGATCCTAGCCATTCTATGAAATTCTACCAGCTCAACACTGTTACTTACGGCACAACATCAGCACCATATTTGGCAACGAAGTGTTTACAAAGACTAGGTCAAGATAACGCTGATAGGTTTCCTTTGGGCTCCAAGGCCATACAGAACGACTTCTATGTAGATGACTTGATGACCGGAGCCGACAGCTTATCAATGGCACTCGCCATCCAGGAGGAAGCAATAAAGGTGTTACAACAAGGACAATTTAAACTAAGGAAGTGGTGCGCGAATCACCCACAATTGCTAATGGGTATACCATCCAACGATACGGAAGTCCAAATAAATTTCAAGGATGGATCATCTGAGGAACAAGTCAAGACGTTGGGCCTAACATGGATGCCTAAATCAGACTCTTTCTGTATAAAGGCAACATGGAACGAAAACGACAATGTCACCAAGAGAATAGTGGCCTCTAACATTGCACACTTATTTGACCCCTTGGGCATAATGGGACCTGTTGTGATTATCGCCAAGTTATTCTTACAACGATTATGGGAATTGAAACTAGACTGGGACGCCGCCATACCTCAAGAGATGCACACACGATGGATCAGATTCAGAGAAGGTATGAGGAGCCTGAATAACATCAAATTCCCACGACACATATTCAGTCAACAAGTTCCTGCCACAATCCAAATGCATGTATTCGCCGACGCATCGGAACGAGCTTACGGTGCAGCAGTTTATCTCAGATCCACATTTGGCACCAACTGTATAAGAGTAGCACTTCTATGTGCTAAATCGAGAGTAGCTCCTGTCAAGAAGATAACTCTTCCTCGTCTTGAGTTGTGTGCTGCAAAACTTGCCTCCGAACTAGCCAAACGAGTTAAGGAGGATTTAAAATTACAAAACTGCAAGACATTCTACTGGACTGATTCTGAAATTGTCCTCAACTGGTTGAACTCTGCGTCATCATCCTTCCAGAGCTTTGTTGCTAATAGGATAGCAGCAATCCAGGAGTTATCTGAAGCCAATCAATGGCGACATGTAGCCTCAAGGCAGAATCCGGCTGATGTATTATCCAGAGGTCTTGCTCCCGAGAAATTAGAAGGCCACGCGTTATGGTTCCACGGACCACCGTTCCTGCATGGGAAGGAATCCATTTGGCCGGCACAATATGTTCCTGCAGCGAGCGATTTGGAGAAGAAAAAAACGAAGATTATAATCCCAGTAAGCATGGTTGCAGGACTGGTTACCAAAACCATCAACCATCGTAATTCCTTTAGCCATATGCAGAGGGTTACGGCTTACGTTCTTAGATTTGTAAAGAACTGTAAGTGCAAAACAGAAACAGATAGAAGCAAAGGGCAGTTAACTGTAAATGAGCTAGAAGAAGCGCTAATTGTCCTTATTAAGGAAACGCAAGCTGAAACATTCAAGGAGGAGCTTCAGCAATTGAAAAAGTCAGCCATCGTACACAACGCAAGTCCCATCAGCAGCCTCAGCCCATTTATTGATGAGAATGGGATTATACGAGTAGGAGGAAGACTCGAGGAAGCCAACCTACCTTACGACACAAAGCATCCAATGCTATTACCTTACGCACATAGCACCACAAAGATGCTGATGGAACATTTACACCATAAAAATTCACATGCAGGCGCCCAGAACTTACTTGCAATAACACGAGAGAGGTTTTGGCCTTTAAAGGGTAAAACAACTGCAAGATCAACAGTCCAAAACTGCTTGCGATGTTCACGAGCTAAACCAAAATTACTTGCACAGTTTATGGGAAATTTGCCACAAACGCGAGTACAACCCGCAAGACCATTTGTAAACGCTGGCGTGGACTTCTGTGGTCCGTTCTGGATCCACTACAAATTAAGAGGGAAGCGTCCGCATAAATGTTACGTAGCAGTGTTTTGTTGTTTCGCCACCAAAGCTACGCATCTTGAGGTCGTTAGCGAT
Organism: Thereva unica; assembly: GCA_949987705.1. NCBI lineage: Eukaryota > Metazoa > Arthropoda > Insecta > Diptera > Therevidae > Thereva > Thereva unica. Next base: position 164,803,949 of record OX465281.1, on the reverse strand, counting down.
CTAACAACGGCAGCTTTTATCGCCGCCCTCCGAAGATTTACCAGTAGACGCGGTAATTGTCGCAATCTATATTGCGACAATGCCACAAATTTCGTAGGAGCAAAAAATCAACTAACGGAGTTACGAGATTCGGTGTATTCCAAGGACTCAGAAGAAAAAATTACCACATTCTGTACAGGAAATGGCATAGATTTTCATTTTATTCCTCCAAGATCACCACATTTTGGCGGATTGTGGGAGGCAGCGGTGAAGTCAGCAAAACATCTGTTAATAAGAACAGTATCAACGGCATCCCTTACATACGAGGAATTAGAGACAGTGATAGTGGAGATTGAGGGGATTCTAAACTCTAGACCACTAACCGTACTCTCGGAAAATCCAGACGATCTTTCGGCTCTTACTCCCGGTCACTTCCTCATAGGTGAACCGTTGACAAGTGTTATTGATCCTCAGGCCGAACAAACCAAAGTCACTCTGCTACAACGATGGAAGCTAGTAACCCACCTAAAGACACAATTCTGGCATCGGTGGACTAGAGAATACCTTCATGAACTACAACACAGGTATAAATGGAAAAATCGATGCCAAAACGTCCAACCAGGCACCATGGTTGTGCTCCAAGAAGATAACCTTCCAGTATTAAGCTGGCAACTAGGAAGAATCCTAAAAACCATTAAGGGCCAAGATGGTTTAGTTAGAGTCGCAGACGTAAAGACCGCATCCGGTGTCTTAAGACGCCCAATACATAAACTGGCACCATTGCCAATACCGTCTGAAGTGGACACAGTGACCGTTTCAGATTTGAAGACGGACCAGGAAGACTCATCCCCAATTGGATCAATGGATTCCCGAGCTATTATGGCAGACATTCAGCCAGAACCTATCGCATCTGGTTCTGCTCCACAACATCAGCTAGAACCTCTGGCGAGCGTCTCAGAACATCCATCATCACGACCGAAACGCCGACGGGTTTCAAGGACTGCTCTAACCTTATCATTGTTAGCTTGCTTGATCTTTCCTGTAATGGGCTCCACAAGTCCTGTGGCCATAACTCCATTTGAGAACCAGCCTGGAATTTACTTTGAGGGTATGGGCCCAACCCACTTAATATCTCATGAGTGGAACTTAGTCATCTATTATAATATGACGAGTTATTGGCGAGAGTATCATAATATCGGTTACGGGATCGAGAGACTAAAGCACATATGCAGTAGAATGACAGGTCAATCGCAATGCAATTCTACAAACTTTCAATTCAGAAATGTTTTACAAGGCTTAAAGGATACAAATGAACTGCTTCAATCTCCAACAAATTCAAGGAAGAAAAGAGCCCCACTCGATATTGTCGGGAATATTGCACACTCCTTATTTGGGGTGCTCGACTCCAGCTACGCAGAGGAAATGTCCGAGGTTATAAACAAGGTAGAAGGAAACCAGAAATATCTTCTAGATCTCATCAAAAACCAAACCACGCTGATTGATTCAACGACGAACATAGTTCGAAGATCATACGACGACATCAACCAACAGTTCGAGGAATTCAATCGCTATGTTAACCGCTCCCTCAATACCATTGAGGAAGAATTGAAAGAGCAGCAATTAAAGGAATGGTTGAGCTCAGCCTCTCTTAGTCTGATCCTGATGATATCCAACTACCAAAGAATGCAGAATAGCTTATTGGACCTAATCATCGACACTCACCACGGTAAGATCAACCCTCAATTATTGACACCAAGGCAGCTACAAGAGCAGATAACCATTATCAAGGAGAACTTGCCTTCAACAGTTCGTCTACCAGGAAGTCAGAACAACTTATTGCAAGTATACAACCTGATGACAGTACAGGGTCGTTTGGTTAAGGATCACATCATATTCCGAGCGCGACTACCACTATTCACATATGAACAGTATGAATTGCTGCGCATTATTCCATTACCAATTGTAGCTAATGGAAGCTACATAACTATAGAACCCTCAACAAACTACCTCATTATCAACTTACATCGAGATCAATATTACCCGCTATCCGATCAAGAGCTTGCAAGATGCACAAAAATTGATTATTCCAGCTACATGTGTCAACAGCGTCATCCTATCTACAGAAAAGCGTCCAACGTTAGTATATGCGAAGTGGAATTCTTAACGCATTCTTCAACGCCTCCAAGTTGTAAATTGGTCCGATCACAGAATCCTCCCAGGTGGATACAACTATTAAATCCAAATAATTGGATTTACAATATGAAGGAATCTACCAGCATAAACCTCGTATGTGGAAGCGCGGTCTCACAGCAATTACTGAAGGGGCAAGGAATGCTCACGCTACAACCTGGATGCACCATCAAGGACACGAGAACAACAATACAGTCTCACAATCTCCACCCAAGTACCATCAGAACAGCATTCCTGCCGTCACAGAACCTCACGGATATCATCCCATTTTCACAATTAGAAGAACTACTTCAACCGCCCAGATACCAGCAAACCCTAGAAGAAGACTTCACTAAATTAAAAGAAGACATCAAACAACTTCAAACCGAGGAAGCTAATGGCCTTCAGACGACACCGCATCATGTCCATTATTTTAGTTTAGGGTACTTGACAGTCTTTAGTACCTTAGCTGCAATAGGCTATATAACCTGTAAATATGTCAAGAAAAGGCGTCAGAAAAAACCGCGCATCCCAATACCTCTTCCGAGAAGAAGACATTCCTTAGACATCAACACATCCGACTTTAACATCAACCCAGCGCCAGCAGACGATACACCAGTCTAGTTGAATCACAGATGATTCAACGCGGGGGAGGATGTTCAGATCACGCATTTATTTCTTCAGATCACGCATTTATTTTTAAGTCCATCAAAACCTAAATTTTCCAAAAATATTCAAATTCAAGTAATACAATTTTTTACCACAAAACAACTTAGCTTCATTACAGTAAAAATTTATTTTCTTGTTAACGTAGCATTTTTACCACAATACTCTTATCAGTCAGACAGATCATATTACATTAGAACGTAAGAATTTAATTGTTGAATATGCATTTAAGTTTTCTTTAAAGAAAAATATTTTTTGTTGTAAATATTAAATTAGAGAAAAAAAAATATGTTAGCCAGGTAGTATATAAGTCGAATTTTAAATGAATAAAGACCAGTTGACTTTCAACTTGAATAAAGCGTTTTTGGTGTATCACCTAAGACATTTTTTTCCCTTCTCGTGCACTAGTAGTGAACTAGGGCACTATTCTACAGCGCATAGGTTTTGTACCTAGGCGAAAAACCCCAAACAAAAGCGCATAGGTTTGTACCTAGGCGCATTTCCACCCTCAACCAAGCGGGGAGAAAAAAGCTTCCCTCGCTATACAAAAACACATACTAATATATAAAAACTTATGTACGTGACATTATATTAATCAAAAATGTAAAAATTTAAAAAAAAAACATTCAACAAAAAACGTTAATTAATTCTTGAAATCTAATAACTTATCTTAATAAAAAAACCTCTGTTTTAACGGGAATCCATCTTCACATCCAATTTACGAGTACAGTTTAGCCTCTCCATTCCGTTAGCTTTTTTTTGTTCCTTATTAGCTGAGTCGCCGATTACTTCCATGCGTACTTTAATTCTTTATTTTATTGAAATCATCTTGAGCCTCGTTATATATTTATACATATCTATTTTATGGATACTTATCGCGCTACCTTATTCTGCATTCTAACCGCTACAGCCACGTGTGTCTCCTTTTGTGTCCAGCTTCTAGGTCTGGGGGATGGGTTTGTAGAAATACTCAAAAATATAGTTCCTTGTCTTCGGGATGCACCTCACAGCGCCTATCGCCCTACGGTCCTTTTTAATTAATTATTTTTTTTTCCTTTTTTTAAACTATTCTTGGTGCAGCTAAATCACTACTTGCTGACCAACTTGAGTTTGGCCGTAGACAGCGAAGTGGGACGTGTGCTGGTCCGGTCCGTCAAACACGCCTCGTTGAAAATAAAATATAATCGAAAAAAAATTTTCTTTGTGAAGTGAAAAAAATCAAAGCCCACTAAAAAATCAACAACAACAAAACAAAAGTGGAAAAAAATACGCCCGGCAGTGTAAAACGAAGGCCTCATCACCCTTTCTACAGACAAGCGACCGACGAACAGCACAAGTAAGTTCCTTTTGCTTCCTACCCTCACTCGATTCTCGGACCTGCAAGTGTCGCACCCGAAATCTGTCGGTCGACGAAATTTGCCCCGTCTCCAAAGGCATAACACTTTGACGCGGACAAATTTCGTTGACTCTGATGGTTGCGGCAGATGTAATTCCGGGAAATATCTCTTAGAATGTGGCGATTGAACCCGCGCAACCGAAGTCCCGTTACAAGTCAAGCTTTTTTATTGACCTCTGTAACATTCGTGGACTTCATGCGAACTTCTCTTTTGTTGAGTGCCACTTATTAAACTTTAAACCCCCAATCCTCGCACTTAGTGAAACCCAAATATCACCCGATAATGACTTAAGTCAATATCAGATATCGGGGTACACTTTAGTGCATAATCTCTCTCCCCATAGGGGCATTGCTATCTACGTTAGGGATGATGTGGCTCATTATAAAATATGCAAAAGCACTTCTTCAGACTTTAACTCACTTTGGATTAAAATCATCATCCGAAACCACGTCATATTCTTTTGCTTCCTATACAGAAGCCCTAACATAAGTAACGAAGCCTCCACTTCATCATTTGACACTATTTCCGAACAAATTTCGGGATTTTTATCGTCCAATCCTGAGTGTGAAATCATCGTTGCTTCTCATCCAGCACGATATACCGTCACAGTTGATTCACCTCTCGGCAATTCGGACCACTGCTTAGTTAGCGCTAGCTTCCCATTCAAATTTCCCACCCCTCCCAAACCAGTCAGAAGAACTGTATGGCATTATGGGAAGGCCAATTGGCTGGGGCTTACTAATTTTTTCCAATCTACTGACTGGAACCAGTGTTTCCGTAATAAAAACGTCAACTCTGCCGCTATCAGTATCACTAGAATCATACAGGCAGGAATGCATTTGTTCATTCCTCATTCTACTAAATCTGTTAAGGCTAGGCCCAACAGATGGTTTAATCAGGAGTATATGAATGCAATCAGAAATAAAGAAGCCGCCTTTCGAGCCTACAAGACCTTCCCGAGTGAATCGCTCCGTGCAGAGTATATCAAACTAAGAAATTCCTGTAAAGTCACCATCAGGAATGTCAAAAATTCATTTGACAGCAAGTTGAGAAGTAAACTCCTTAATGCAACCTCTGGTAGCAAAAACTTCTGGTCCTTGGTAAGTTCCATCAAGAAGAATTTCACCACCTCCACAACTCCTTCATTCATCCACGATGAAAAGGTGATAACAGACAGAAAATCCAAGGCCGATTTATTAGCATCAAATTCTTCTCTACGCCAAAATGATATGCTACCCCCGGTCCTCGAGCACAGCGCTCATTTAATGGACAGGGTTTTCTTCAGGACTCGCGAGGTGTACAGGTTGGCTAAACCTCTGCGCAAAGTTTTTGCCCTATCATACTCTTCCGGAGTGTATCCAGATTCTTGGAAACTTGCTCATGTGCAGCCAATACCGAAAAAAGGTAACTCCAGCCTTCCCTCCAACTACCGCCCAATAGCAATCACTTCTATCCTCTCCAAAACCATGGAGACGATAATTAACAAAAAGCTTATAGGATATCTAGAATCCAACCAACTTATAAACGATAAACAATACGGCTTCCGACAAAAAAGATCCACTGGTGATCTTTTAGTTTGCCTTACAGAACACCTCAACCGAAGTTTGCATGGATCTGGTGAATCTAGTTTGGTTGCGATATCTACCAAAGCTTTTGATAGAGTATGGCACTTAGCCTTGTTAGCTAAACTCAAAGCTATTGGAATAGACTCGCTTCTGTATAAGTGGGTTGAGAGTTTCCTTTCGGGCCGTTCAATTAAGGTAGTTTTGGATGGCGTCAAATCTGAATCTCACCCCATCTCTGCGGGGGTCCCCCAGGGGTCAATTTTATCACCGGCCCTATTTCTCATCTTTATAAATGACCTTCTTTCAATCCCCTCCAACCCACTTCTCAGCTTCGCTGACGACGGTACTCTACGTTACTCGTACAGCTTCGATACAAGACAGACACATGCCAGATCCTGTCTTGATGATCGTGAACTAATGCTCAACTCTATTAAGAACGACATTGAACTTATTATAGAGTGGGGAAAAAAGAATCGTGTCGAATTCAACCCCTCCAAAACCAAGTACTGTCTTATTTCAAAGAAAAAGATCAACACCACACCATCCTTGACAGTAGATGACGTGGAAATAAAGGTCGACCCACCCCTACACATCTTAGGCGTGACATTAGCCAAAGACTTGCGATGGAATGACCATATATTCCAAATCGCCAAACAAGCATCCCAGTGCTTGGGTTTTCTTAAGAGGTGCAGGTTCCTCCTCCAGCCATCGGCCCGTGCTGTTATTTATAAATCCTACATTCGGCCTCTTCTCGAATACAACTCCCTCATTTGGGGCGGCGCTCCAACAACAACCTTAGCATAGTTAGATAAGGTCCAAAAAAAGGCCCTTAAGTTAATTAATGACGATACCGCTTGCTCCACCATCGACCCCCTAAGCCACCGTAGGAATGTAGCAGCACTGACAAAATTTTATCGCTACTGTCATAGTGACTGTTGCTCCGAGTTAAACGCTCTTTTGCCTCCACGGGATTCTTATACCCGCAACACCAGATTAGCCCACTCGTTTCATTCTCTCCACCTGCAACTCCCCCTTTCACGCACTCAACAAGATATGAATTCGTTTGTAAATAGAACAACTCGACTGTGGAATAATCTCTCGCAGTCAGTTTTTCCGAGCTCCTACAACATCCAAGAGGGTGCATCAAACGCAGGGTTCACCACCACCTTCTTCAATACCCCCCCGTACCTTTATAATCCTTAACCTATTCCCCTCACCCCTCCCCCGTATTAAGCTTACTGCTAGACATTGCACCATGACCTGACAAATGACATGACGGACTAGTAGTACAAAGGGTGACTCCTGAGCTTAGCACTAACACATAAAAAAAAATTATTCACTGCTCCTGCCTGACTTCCAAAAACCGCATGCTCTGAGCGCTCCCGAAAAACTCCTGCTGCCGGCGTCAGCCACTTTACTCCAGACCGCAAGAGAATGTTTCTTCTCATCCATCTCTTCTTTTCGGTCACAAACCACTCTTTCCCAGCCGCTTTTGCAATCTCCAGCTGAAGCCGGGAGAGATCCTTTCTCTTTCTCGTTTTTCTTTTGTTTTTGTGTTCCTCTCTTTAGTTTTCTACTTTTGTTCGTTTGGACTGATGTGGAATTTTTTTTTTTTTTTTTTCAAATTCTGATTTTTCATTTGTACCTTATGACCGCTTCTCTTTGTAGCAAGAGGTTTGGTTATTCATGGAGGTGAAAATAGCAACAATCGATCAAACTTATTTTTGTTATCCATTTTATATATAGGAAAAGGGTTTGCGATAAGCCTTAAACTAAACGGAAACCGTTCTTTCTTTCCTGGTGGATAATCATACATATATTTTACATTGCGCATTCCGCCTAAGTTGGAATCGAGTAACAAATAGAACATCCTATGTCATCCTAATTAGCAAGATGTAATTTAAAGTAGCCTAGTTGCAGAAAAATTTCCATTGAAAGAGTTAAATCAAATTTAGCACCGAACGGCTTCATTTCCTTCCGAAGGCGATCGCGTAGCGAGTCACCGAGGATCTGCCTCAAGCATTGCATTTGGAAGACCTCGAGCTTCTTAACGTCCAGTTTGAACAGTGTCATTAATATACATGCTCCAACTGAAAATAAGTCTGATGAAGAAAAGGGTCCTTCTACGAAAACCTTGAGGGAAACCGCAGAAAATGTCGCAGGTATGATGTTAAAGTAATTATAGGAGACACTAACGCAAAAGTAGGGCAGGAAAAAATCTATTACCCAACCATTGGAAAGCCCAGTAAACATTCTAAGTGCAATGGTAATGGTCGTCTACTGGTGGACTTCGCTGCTGGAGCTAACATGATTGTAGCCAGCACGAAATTTGAACACGGAAGAATACACGGAGTGACCTGGAAATCTCCTAATGAGGAGACGGTCAACGCTATATATACTGATTAATAAAAGGTACCACTCCAGCGTAATAGATATTAGAACGTACCGTGGGAAAACATGGACTCAGACCATTTTCTGGAGGGTGATGATGAGAGACAGGATTTCATACGTCAGGACAAGAGGAAGGAGAGAATAAAGCGATAGAAAATATAAACACCGCGGCCCTAAAACAAAAACAAATTAGGGAAGAATATGTAGGGGAGCTAAATAGAAGGTTCGGCGCATCGGATAACGAAGCTGCAAGTAACAATACTAATACTAAAAAAGGAGTGAGCTCTACTAAGGACAATATCATTATCAAGGAAGCCAGAACCAGCAAGCTAGGTTCTGAAATACGAACAAGACTGGTTCAATGAAGAGTGCGCTAGAGTAACGGAAGATAAGAAACAAACATATGCTAATATGCTGTAAGGATATAAGAACTATAACAAGGGCTATAAGGAAAAACGACGAATTGAAATACGTACGCACAGAAGAAAGAAGAAGACGTGGCTGGAACAACAAATTGCAGAGATAAACGAACTCGGGAATAATAACGAAGTGAGAAGGTTATATGAGAAAGTAAACAAGCAACGTAAAAGGTTTAAACCCCGAGTATGGATGTGTAAAGACAAAAACGGTAATATCTTGAGCCAAAAACGAGAAGTCTTAGAAAGATGGGGGAGTATTTTAATGAGCTACTGAATAGAGAGGACGAAAATGAGAGTCAAAGTGATGTGAACCAATCCAATTGAAACGGACCAGTCTAATCAAAGTGATGTACCTACAATTGATGACGTACAAGAAGTTATGAATCTCAAAACTAGCAAAACTAATCAATGTAAAGTACTTGTCAACTTGACCAAAAAGAATAGGTAACTACTAGAAATCCCGGGATGAAGCGTAAATTCCCGAAACTGTCGGACGTTGAAAATAATTCCCCGGCAAAAAGTGCTGATCCATGGTTTGAAAAATTCGTGATGTTTGTAAAGGGTAACGTAATTTTTGCACGATTTTTAAAGGTTGTCGGATTTTGACAAGTGATGTTTGGTTGGATAGCTATCGATGTGCATAATATCACTTCTTATAGAGCTGGTCTCGTTCCATCAACTTTATTAGATATTAGAAAAGTCTCGTTAATATTCTTCTTTCGAAGGTCGTTTAAAAAAAAAAAAAAAAAAACACATTGGGTGTGTGTACTTATGTACGCGCATTAGAAGTTATACTTCTTTGGCGTGATTTTAAGACTAATTTTTAATTTGTATACAAATATTCTTACTATTTTCGTGCGTTGGAAGGTGCAAGCATCATGATGCCGGCACGCTCAAGGCTATCGTTTATACCGTATTCTAATCCTAACTAAAATCACATGCTAGTGGGCTTATTAGGCCTAATTACAATTATCTTAAAAAGGGCTTTAGATGCCTTGTTGCGTCTTTAACAGTCGGCGGCCTAAAATATAAAATTTAACAAAGAAAATTATCCTAAAAATGAGTAAACTACTTACCTGAAACTGTTGGTTTGTCCATCCAGGAAATAGATCACCACAATGTAGTACCTTTGAAATAAAATCATCATCCATCATTCATTGCACTCCTTTAATCCCTCATGGGACATAGGGCGAAAACAGTTGCCCTCCAGCGGACTCTGTTTTGCGTGACAGCTCTCAGCTCCGACCGGGATCTTCCAGTTGTTGCGGCTTCTACTAGTAGGGTTCTCCTCCACGTTGTTCTAGGTCGTCCTACTCGACGGGATCCTTGCGGATTCCAGTCAAGGGCCTGTTTGGCTAGATTTTCGTTTTCGCGTCGCAAGGTGTGACCAACCCAATTCCATTTTCTTCGCCTGATTTGGTCGTCTATCCTTTCTTGGCCGGCACGGCGCCATAGTTCTTCGTTTGAAATTCTATCTTGCCAGCGGATTTTAAGGATACGCATCTGTTGACAAAGACCTTTAGGCGCCCTGTGATGAATTGGGTGACTTTCCATGTTTCGCAACCGTACAAAAGTACTGCCTTCACGTTGGAGTTGAATATCCGCAATTTGGTGTTAGTTGAGATCTCCGTTGATCTCCATATGCGGAACAGGCATGCATATGCGCCTCGTGCTTTATTTATTCTTGAACTGACATCTTCTTCTGCACCGCCATTTTCGGTAATAATACTACCGAGGTAGCAGAATTTATCGACCAGTTCCACGTCACGGTTATTCAGCGCAGTCCGTTCAATGGTGTTTGCATTTATCCGCATTTCTTTAGTTTTAGTTGGATTTAGCCGTAAGCCTGCTGGACTACTTTCTGTTGCCAAATTGTTAATCATGTTTTTGAGGTCCTGGTGTCTGTGGGCCAGCAAACAGATATCATCTGCGTAGTCGAGATCCTTAAGGCGGTCTAACAAACCCCATTGTATGCCGCCTGTTCTACTATCTAGAGCGCCGACAAGGATGTCATTTATTACTATAAGAAATAGTAAAGGCGAGAGTAGGCATCCTTGTCGTACTCCTGAGCTCACCTCGAAGCTGTCGGATAATTTTCCATTATGGAGAACTCTGCATTTGGAATTGTTATATAGGGCTTTTATCAATTCTATTATTTTATCATGCAGTCCACGTCGCCGTAGTGCCTGCCATATAAAGCTCCTATTGACCGAGTCGAACGCTTTCTCATAATCTACGAAAGCAAGGTAAAGGGGGGATCGGAATTCAGTAGACTGCTCCACTATTATTTGTAAGGTGTTGATATGATCAATACATGAGCGGCCCTTCCTGAATCCGGCCTGCTGTCTCCTAAGCGTTCGGTCTACTGCCTCACTTATCCTAGATAGTAATATATGGGACAAAATTTTACCCACAGTAGATAGTAAACAGATGCTTATCCAGTTGTCGCATATTGTTAGGTCCCCCTTTTTTGGTATTTTGACTATGATACCTTCCGTCCAATCCTCCGGAAAGGTACAGGTGTTCCATGCTATTTGTAGGATTGGCTGAAGCGCATCTGCTATGAGGCTTGAGTCGGCTTTCACCAATTCTGGCGGGATGCCATCTTTCCCAGCTGCTTTACCATTGGCCATCGCATGAATTGCGGCTACTATTTCCGTCTTGGATGGGGCCCGGGTGGTGATTCGAATTGGCTGTGCATTGTTGCTGGTTTCCTGAGGTTCCTGTGTAAATGAACCATTCAGGGCGGCGAAGAAGTAATCTCTCCATCTTTGGAGCTGCTCCTCGTCGCTGCACAGCAGCCTTCCATCCGCACTCTTAACGGCATGCTTTTTAGTAGAGTGCTTTCCCGTGAGCTGTTTAGTAATTTGGTACAGCACCTTACTGTTGCCTGTGTTTACCGCGTTTTCCGCTTTTTCTGCGAGCTCATTTATCTGCTGCCTTTTATCACGCCGGACACTTCTCTTTACCTCCCGGTGTAATTGGGAGTATTCCCTTTCCAGTTGGTAACGTCTTTCAGGGTCGCTTGTAGAGTTTACTTTATTTTTTAGGGCTCTCCTGCGTTCTATTTTTTGTCAGGTTGTGTCCGAGATCCAGTGTTGCTGGTTTCTTTGGTCATAACCGATGCTCGTTTCCGCAGCCGTCAATATTGCGCCCTTTGTTCTACTCCACAGCTCTTCAATATTTGTGTCGTCATAAACGTTGTGCTGGTTTAATATTTGTTGTAGGTTTCCAGCAAATTCCCGTTTTTTAACGCTCTCCCGCAGAAGATCTACGTTGAACCGTCTACGGTTAATAGAATCGCGTTGTACGTTTCTGATTGCGGCGATTTTAAGGCGAATAGTTGCTACAACCAAATGGTGGTCGCTTCCAGTGAAGCTCCCCTGAAACTCCTGACATCCTCAAGGATAGTTCTCCATCTGCGGCGAAATAAAATAAAAAATTGTATTTAATAAATTGCAAACGTAATCATTTTTTGTCACGGTTTCACGATTACAAAAATTTCATAAAATAATTAGAAATATATTTAAACTTTAATACCCATCATTATAAACAAACATCATCCAAAACACATTGCACTTAGCACTGTCATTTCTAATTCTCTACTTCCTTTTCTTCGATTAGTTACGGGATCAGCTGGTTTATAAATTTAACGAAAGGGCAATTGCCCACTCTATCAACCAGCTGATGAAATATCAGCCTTACCATATTTGGTAAGGAATTTTTCGGGTTCAAATAAAACGGTGAAAAGCAGTAAATAATTTTCAATTTTAAAAAGATGAGAAAAGTTCAGAATAGAAGCTCTAGTCACTTCTAAAGTTATCGTGAAACCGATCGGATGTGAAATCAAAGTTATGTGACCGCAATTAGAAAATTTAATTATTATAAGAATTTGAAACCTTTGAACTCTTGTGAAATCTAGTGTAGAACTTAACATTAAAAGTGAACTCAAGATTGTAAATTATAATTAACTACCAAATAAATTGTTTATAAACTCGTGAGAAGAAAATTTTAACGTGTTTTTAATAATAAGAAAGTTTTAATAGGAAGAAAATCCAGATAAATCATCCTTCATATCATCGTGGCTACAACATTGAAAATCCAGATAAATCATCCTTCATACATAATATGTATATCCCATCGTGGCTACAACATTTTTTGATCCTTCGAGCAGGATAAACGGAATTTAAGGGGAGTGGCTTAAATTCTCTAAAGATATTTTTATTACATATAAAATTTATGTGCTGAGAACAGTATATACAGTTTTTAAATTTTCTCGAGAACAATTTATAATCTGATCGGTTAACGGTGGCTTTTTAAATTCATACATCCTATACCTAATTTATGTATTGAGAACGAACTTACAAAAATTAAAATATCTTCATGCAAAGAATTTACGGTTTATTTGAATAAAAGTGAATTTATTGAATTGTAAAAAATTACAGCTATAATAACAGTCATACATATAATTAACGGTGGTGAAACATTGACTTATCTTTAAATTTGAAATACTTTTATGCTAAAGTTAAATTTATGAAAGGAATTTTCATTAATACAGTCATTTACATCTGAATTTGGTAGTGAAATATTTGACTAATATTTAAATTCTAAAATTCTTTATGTTAATAAATATAATTACATGAGGTTTATTAAATAAACATATGTATACAGCGACTGATCAAGAGTTCTGACCGCCCTAGGCTAATTATGACGACGCGCCCCCGTCAGGTGTGTTACGGACGGCCTAAAAAGTAGTAAGTGAGTAGAGTAGTAGTGTGAAAATTTTAACATGGTTCATACTGCCTATAAAAGTTTTCAGATCGATCTGCAAGCGAAACTAACGTTGCCCTTTAATCTGCATGACATTCAACCTTAGAGTGGCAAACCATTTTTTAAGCTGGCCGTACATTATAAGACCAAAAGCATGACAAGTGACTGCAAGCTACCGAGTAGAAAACCAAATCCATGTCGTGTTTGGCCGCATGACTTGTATTGGCTTAGTTTCTATAGACAACTTAGTTTCCATTCCCATTGATCATGAGCGTGGTCATCTAGTGTGTGAAGTTGCTTCGACTTGAGTATATTTTATATATGTACACTTCTGTTATTGTCAAAGAGGAGAGTTATCATACAAATGAAACATTTTTGCAACTGTTTAGTGATTTCTTTGAAAATTATAGTAATTAAGTAATTATTATTAGATTATACAAAAGTCCTTTTTCGTGCGCGTTTGGAAATCTTTCTACAATTTTTTCAAATTTAATAATCACTTTATGTAGATTAGCGAGAGTGCTGAAAGTTTTTGCTGGCGGAGTGTGGAGCGCAAGTAATTTTTCACTCTTTTAAGTACTGAAAAAAACCTTTCGCCACTGCAGTTGGTAACACTCATTGTCAAAAAAAAATTTTATATTATCTCCACATTCGGGTACATGCTTGAAATATTGAAACTTTTTATTAACTGCAACAAACCCTTTGGGGTTCTGGCAGAAATAGAATGCTCGACCTCGGTGTCAGATTTTAAAAACTGCAAAGGTTTCTTCTAAATCAGTGGCATATAGTTGTTTTAACTCCTTTGCTTTGCTTCTAATAAATTCACTGCCGTCTAGTTCATGCAGTTTCCATAAGAAACCAAATTTTGTGTTTACTGTATTATAAATAATTTGCCGTTTTTTAAGAGTCGTCTAGCGGCAAACGCGAGAACTAGGATGCACCATTTAAATTCCGAATTTCCAATACAAAATGAAGTTAAAATTTACGCCCGTTATTGCGAGGCGGATTAAACAAAACTCGCCCCAGGCACTTTGTTGTCAGCTCACCCACTCGCTCAACCACCGACCGATTCGAGTAACAAGTCAGTGTTTGCTTTACGCGCCCTTTTTGAAATTTCAAAATTTATTTTTAACCGACTTCAAAAAAAGAGGAGGTTACTCAATTCGACGTGTTGGTATTTTGTGGTCCTGTTCACGCATAACTTTGTAACCCAATAACTTTTTAAAATCAGGGACTCTCAAGTCTCAAGCGCATTTAGTTTTAGGGCTTTTGTCTCGGTCTAGTTGAAATATGTAGGGTAGATGCAATGATGCTAGAGTAGTGCATGCGAAGACACGATTTCAGAGCGCCCCCCGATCCTCGCGCCCTAGGCTGCAGCCTAATTAGCCTAAGGGTTAATCAGGCCCTGTATGTATAACTAACGGTGGTGCAACAATTGGCTTATCTTTAAAATTTGAAATACTTTATACTAACAATAAAACGCGGTTGATTGAATTTATGAATAGAATTTTTACTAATACAGTAATTTTCATACGAATTTAGTGGTGAAATAATTGGCTTAAATTTAAATTTTGAATTTCTATATGTGAATAAATTTCATTACATGAGGTTTTTTTATGAAGGCGTTATTAATAAGTTACATTTGGATTTTATGGTGAACATAAGGGACTAATTTTTTGTTGGATGTTTTAAATCTTTTCTGCGACTATTTTTTAATTAACGGACAAATGTGGTTATTATTTTTATGATAAATTTGAGCAATATAGTGTCGAATTATAGTGTTGAGAACGATTGACTTTTTATCCTAAGCGTTTTAAATCTTTCCACACGACAAATTCAATTCAAACTGTTGAGTACACTTCCACTTATTTTTTGAACGCGAACAATTAATAAAATCGTGTTAAAAGGGGGATATTATTTTATTTTTATACTTTGCTGTCGTGGATTCGATCCTGGTTCCGTACGGTTTCGTCTGGCCTTTCCCCTGCGACCACTTTCAACTTTGCTTATCGTGTATTTTTTTTTTTTTGAAATTGCAAGGAAAACGTAGACCGCCTTATTAAATTACAAATGGGCACTGGTACAAAGTTAGAAAAAGCATTTATAAATTATACAAAGGACGGGAAGGAACGTAAAACCAAACCTTAATATGAGAGGCGTTTAAAAACTATTGAGGATTGATTACTGGGATGAATTCAAAGAGAGGGATGCTGAAATCATTTGCCTGAAAACGCCTGAGGATGATAAGAATCCATACCTACATATGTGATGATTATTATTCCACAGTGGAGGAAATGTTCCTCACGATGTATGCGCGCTTGAAGGATGACTTCAACGATTTGTTTCCGCCAGAATCACCATCACCCTTAGACATCTCTCAAGTGCAGACAGCCAGTGAAGGAGCTAAATCATATTCCGGTGTTAAATTGCAAAAGCTTTCCATTTCAACCTTTAATGGAGAGTACCAGAATTGGATCACCTTTTACGACCTCTTCAAAGGACTAGTTCATGACAATAACAATATACCTTCCGCGCAGAAGCTACAATACCTAAAATTATATGTTTCAGGGGAAGCCTATAATTTATTGAGTAAAATCACAATTTCCAATGACAATTATCTGCCAGCATGGAAACTCTTGAAGGAAAGATATCACAATACCCGAGTGCTAGTGCGAACTCAACTGGATTTGCTATTTGATCAACGCACTACGAAATGAAAGCGCCCAAGGAGTGTGTTCAACGTCCCGGTAATGTTCAACGTCCCGGTGAACAACCCGTGGCTGCAACCATCAAATGTTCAACGTCCCAATTCAACAGTGAACAACCCGTGGCTGCAACCATCAGCAGGTACGAGGCACAATTAGGTCAATCAATTCTGGAAACAACTACGCTCAGCAGCTAGGAAATTGCGACAGGTTGTGACCGGCAATAACCCCCGGGATCATCGTTTCAATCAGCCAGCACGCACCTACCATCGTTGGGCAGTGAGGGCAGTGAGTACTACGCCGCCGCGATAGCAACACAATCGTGTCATTAAATATAAATTTTTAAATTAATTAAATTTTGTATCTTGTACTAGTGTCTGAATAGAAAAAGTAAATAAAGTGTTTGATTTACTTAGAAGAAAAAGTAAATAAAGTGTTTGATTTATGTATCTTGTGATTCGTCCGCGAGTGAGTGAGATAAGACAAGAGCCAGCCAGGAAGGAGAAAGAGGCAAAAAACATTGGTCCTTCGAGCCGGATCCATCTTGGAATCAGCAGTCATCGTTAAAATAACAAAATAACCTTGTATCACGTAAGTCCCATTTCCCTTCCTTAAGTGCAATGCATTTAATTAAATACTTTAAATAACATCAAAATAAATTAAATAGCAGATCGTTTAAATAAAATAAAAACTTCTTTTTCTGTAATTCTATATAACATAACTCTAAATCAAAAATAATAAAATAAAGTCACACGTATAAACAAATACATAAATAAAAGCTTTTAATTTAAAAAAAAATTTTTTTTCGTGCAAGTGATTATCGTAAACAATGTCTAAAACTCCAACGGAATCAAGTTCCCATGACGCATTGCTCGACATCCAAAGTGCATTGATCGAGCAAATGCACAAGTTCATGGTGAATATAAGGCGGCAATCCCGAAAAGAACGCACGGGTTTTATGTATCACGCGTAAACGGGTGGCAAGATTTGTGGCATCAATTATGATCTCCGAATCAGCCAAACTCCCGAAAACTCAAATCATCCGTACTTCACTGAGGATCTTTTCTCTGCACAAGAGCAGATTTATTACGAGTTCAAAGGCGAACTCATTGACCACGTATCGAGGTTAGAACAACCTGCAAATACGTCCAGGCATAACCAGGACGGTAATACCACATTATCGGCATCCACATCTGGCAAAACTCATACCAGCTTGCCTAGAATCTCATTACCCACCTTCTCAGGGAACTACAACGATTGGATCAGTTTCCGAGATTTATATCTTTCTGTAATTCATCAAAACTCGGATCTGGAAAACGTGCAAAAGTTACATTATCTCAAAACAACACTCACTGGTGACGCTGCTAACGTGATAAAACAGTTCAGTGTCACCCATACAAATTACTCATCCGCCTGGAAGGCATTGACCGAGCGGTATGAAAACACCCGAGTGCTAGTTTTTTCATTATTACGCACGTTTACATCACAACAAAAAATTACCGCTGAATCAGCAAGTGCCATTAAAGGTCTACTTGACACCACGAGTGAAGCTTTAGCGTCACTGGAAAATTTGAAAGTAAATATTTCAAATTGGGATCCCCTCGTTATTCACCTCCTGGTTCAGAAACTGCCTCCAGAAACACACAAAGCTTGGGAGGAATCCATTGGAGACAGCTATGACGTTCCGACATGGCCATCATTCAAGAAATTTCTTGAAACTCGTTTCCGCACTTTGGAAGCGATAGGGTCAAATAAAGCCAAGGAAAAACGCGCAGACGGCCCTAATAACACCTCCAAAAATCTTATACAGAATTTTTTCAATTCTAATTCAGCCTGTGAGCTATGCTCTGAAAATCACGGGCTACGCTCATGTCCCCGATTCCTGAAGTTAGACGTGAGAGCTAAAATAAAAGTGGCCAAGGCTAAAAAATATTGCCTCAACTGTCTAGGTAAATACCATGCTTTAAGCAAGTGCCTAAGCAAAAACAGGTGCAATGTATGTAAACAAAAACATCATACATTACTACATTTATCAGGAGGTAAATCTCAAAATGTACCGGGAAATCAAAGTCACGTAGGTAATGACTCCAGATCTATCCGAGCTTCACCTCCCATCCATGACACCAACAACCACACGGATGCAGCAACTCCCAATATACTTACACAGATATCTATCCCTCGATCCTACTCGATGGATTAAAACTTGGACCTAATGGTTCGCCTGCAGCTCAAAATACCATTTTTGGGTGGATATTAACAGGTCCAACGGGTAATCAGAACGCGACCAACAAGGTTGAGATAGTATCATATGTCAACACTGAAGATGACTGTCTATTTGATCTAAAGAAATTCTGGGAAATCGACGAATGCTCATTGCCTAAAGTCGATACTCCTGAAGACACCTTCTGTGAAAGCTATTTCGCAAAAACTCATTACCGAAAGTCGAATGGTTCCTATGTAGTTCGTTTACCATTTAGGGCTGTTTTTGAGAAAAATCAAATGATGCTTGGCGCATCCCGTCAAATTGCACTTAGGCGATTGATACACAGTGAAAAATCGGCAGAGAGAAAAGGTATGTTGCAAAATTACAACGAAGTGGTAAAGGAATATTTAACTCTGAATCAAATGGAAGAAATCACTGCAAATGGACCCGGGGGGAACCTTGGAAAGGGAACTATCTACCACATCATGCGGTTTTCAAGGAGGCCAGCACCACTACAAAGTTGAGGGTGGTCTTCGACGCTTCTTGTAAAACAGGATCAGGCATATCCCTTAATGAATCCCTACTAACGGGCCCAGCTTTACAGCAAGATATCACCACTCTTCTATTGAATTGGAGATTTCACAGGTATGTTTTTTCTGCGGACATTGAGAAAATGTACCGACAGATTTGGATGCATCCCGATGATGTGGATTATCAACGCATATTATGGCGGCCCACACCAAAACACGCTATCAAAGACTATCGTCTTTTGACCGTCACTTTTGGAGTTTCGTGTGGACCATACCTAGCCATCCGAACGCTACATCAATTAGCGGAGGATGAAAAATCGACATTTCCTAATGCTTCTGAGTGTTTACAAAATGATTTTTATGTCGACGATGTACTTGCCGGTAGAGACACGATAGAGGAAGCAAATCTACTCAAACATGAACTAAAAGCACTTTTGAATAAAGGGAAATTTCCCCTGAGAAAATGTTCAGCTAACCACCAGGACATATTAACAGATTTACCCAAGGATGAAATATCCACAGAAGCACTCTTGCAATTACAAGAGGATCCCACTATAAAGGCGCTTGGCCTATCTTGGCATCCACAAGATGATGTTTTTCGCTATAAGCTGAACATAAATTTTGGCGGGGCCTCTTACAAAACGACAAATTTTATCAAAAATTGCTAAACTATTCGATCCTCTCGGCTGGTTGAGCCCTGTTATTATCTCGGGAAAAATTTTAATACAAAAACTATGGTTGGCCAAAGTAGATTGGGACGCAAATATTCCCGACACCCTCAAACAAGAATGGCACAACTTTACAGATACACTACAAATGATTGAAAGCATCAAAATACCTAGGTGTATTAATTATCTGGCTTCCGCAAAAATCGAATTCCATGGGTTTTGTGACAGTTCCGAACGAGCTTATGCCGCTGTAATATACGCAAGAGTTCAGCAAAGCGACGGGGCAATCAGTACTCATCTGCTTTTATCAAAAACTAGAGTCGCTCCAATAAAAACCTTGTCACTCCCACGTTTAGAATTATGTGGGGCTCACCTACTATCCAAGCTGGTTAAAAAACTTCGAGACAATTTACGAAGAACCGCCCCAGTTTATCTATGGACAGACTCCACTATTGTCCTCACGTGGCTGACCAATCATCCAAACCGGTCTAAGACATTCGTTGCCAACCGGATCTCTGATATCCACAATAATTTTCCAGAAAATATTTGGCGACATGTTAGATCCGAACATAACCCCGCTGAGTGGCCCCAAATATCTCACCTTGAACCATCAAAAGCCGCCGAAGAAGAAATGAAAAGAGTTAAAACTTTTCACAGACTCAATCCATTTCTAGACGACCAAGATGTATTACGGGTCGGAGGGCGTTTAGAGCATGCAAACCTACCCTTCGAAGAAAAGCATCCAATCATCTTGGCTTGTTCCTCAAGGCTCGCAGTCTTACTTATCAGACATATCCATCAAGTTACCATGCACGGCGGCCCGAATCTCACACTTACGACTCTGAGGAAAACTTACTGGATACCTAGAGCAAAATCCGTCATTAGAAGCCAGTGGCATCAGTGCATCATTTGCTCACGATGAAGACAGCAGCCAACAACGCAAATAATGGGCAATTTACCTAAATTACGAACTGAGTTAACGAGACCCTTCGCTACAGTCGGCATCGATTTCGCTGGACCCATTAACATAAAATTAAGTAAGCTGCGAAACTCAAAGGCAGCCAAAGCGTATATAGCAGTTTTTGTGTGTTTCGCTACAAAAGCTCTACACATAGAAGCGGTATCGGATCTGACATCCGAAGCATTCGTCGCCGCACTGAGACGGTTTTTCTCTAGACGAGGTGTTTCAAGAGACATTTACACTGATAATGGAACCAACTTTGTAGGCGCTTCCTGTTCAGAATTAGCAATTTAATTTCTGACTCATAAAAAAGGTGCCGGAAGGGTGTGATTCAATAAAAAGATAACCTTTTCCACAAATCAAAATTACTATTTATTTTCAATTAATTATCAGATTTTCTCAAATATAACTTCAATAAAAATTCAACAAATTGCCAAATAATTCAATTCAATCTTTAATTTGTTATTTATTACTTGAAATTTCGTATTTGTTTTGTAAATAAAAATTACCAAAATATTGCTTGCTCTGGTAACTTAAATGAATAACGCCACCTATCTGTCAGCGTGATGATTGATGTTTCGACTGATGTGTTCTGCAATTAGAACAGCCAGGAATAACCTTTGTGTTGCTGCACTCTGGTTTCGTTTCTTGGGAATCGCTTGGGATTTGCTTGTTGTTTGCTGCCTGGTTGCTACTTGCTGCCCTGGTTGCGGCTTGCTGGACTGCTTTGCCTTGTTTCTTCGCAAATTCGTCCCTCTGTGGTTGGTTAGAGTAACTGCTGAAATCAATTTTGGTGATTAAGTTACTGCTGTATTAAAGACTTCAAAACTGTCTTTAATTCGGGCTTTACTGGGAAAAGACCTCAATTCTGTCTTTCCAGAATGCTAAGTTCGATACTTAGGCTTTGAAATTGCTTTATTGCTAAAACCTCAATACAGATTTTATCTTCTAGTTCAAGACTCTAGAAAGATTAAAAGCAATCTGATTTAACGCCGTCTGTGCGTCGGTATTTATTTCTCTTTGAATAATGGTTGAGGCTATTCTGTAGTAGGGGGCTTCGTTCTCGAAGTACATAATTTCGTGTTTATGTACTAGATCTGCGTGCGATGTCCGATCAGCTGTTCTTGTTTATCTTACGGCTGTCAAATGGAGGTGCAACTTGGTAAGTATTTTTATCTTTGTTTATTTTCATTTATTTATTAATTTTAGTTATATTTTTAGGTTTTAGCACCGATTTAGAGGGGATGATGAGGCGGAGTTTTGGGATTATCCATTTTAGGGTTGACAGGTAAGAGTTTTTGTGGAATTTGTTTGTATTTTTTACTAATTTTTCGTTTACAGATTTTGCTGATGTCGATTTGCCGACGGCATTTCGGCATTTTCTTGAATGGAACTCTGGATGGTTTTTGGTTTTTAAAAAACAGGTAAAAATTTAATATTTATATTTAATAATTCGTTTCTATTTGCAGGTACGAATTTCTTGTTGTTTTTTGTTGTTTAGTGCTGTCCCTTAACGTGTGTGTTTTTTGTAAATTTTGTAGATCCATGTAGTTTTGGTTTAATTTTAATAAAGTGCAAAATATTGTAAAATTAGGTGTTTTTTATTTTTTAATTCCTTTTTGCTTGGTTTTTTTTGTTTCCTTTCAGGAGTTTGTTTTGGCTTTTTTCAGGTGCGATTTTATTTTAGTGTCGCCGGAACATTCTCCCCGCCTTGAAGCGTTAAGCTTCAAAGAAGTGTTTCGAGGAAGCCGCTTAAGATGTTTTTGGTTTCCGGCGGAAACGCCATTGTGCCATTTTCTCTTTGGGAATCGTTGCTGGTTGATTATAATACTGCATACAATCTTGATTATGACGTCTTACTGCGTTTCGTGCGTTCAATATCCAATACCTTTGTCTTAGCGTGTGTAACATTAGCTGCGTACCCCCGTGTAATGGCCTGCGATGTATATTGTCGATGATGAGCTTGGATAGGGGGCTAGTTTCTGGCAAGATAATGGGATGGCTCTCGGAGAATGTTGTATCGGCATTCTGAATGCGCCCTCCTATTCTTAAAATACCTTCTTGATCGAGGAACGGTGTCAATCTTATGAGTTTACTTTTTCTGGACACTGGGTGTTTTGACTGTATTGCTCGTATTTCTTCTTCAAACTCCTGTGATTGGACGTTTTTTATCCAGCACTGTAGGGCTGCTTGGATTTCTCTTGAAGTTAGGTAGCTAGGCTGGGGAGGACAGGATGTTGATTTTGTCGCTTTTAACCATCGTCGACAATATGCTGTGACTCTTAGTAGTTTCGTTAATGACGAATATTTGTTGATCAGATCGTGATTGGAGGGATCTACTTCGATATGCAGATTGGTGGTGGTTTTTCGTACTCCCATCGTGGTGTCTTGGATTTCTTTCTGTTTGGGCCAGTGCTCCTTTGTCTGTTGGAGCCAGTGAGGGCCTGTCCACCATAACTTATGTGGTTTCAATTCACTCGGTGATAGCCCTCTTGTGGCGCAGTCGGCAGGGTTGTCTTCTGTTCTAACATGATTCCAGCTACTTTGGTCTAGCAGCTGATGTATTTGGGAGACCCTGTTCGCCACAAATGTTTCCCATGATAATGGGTGTTTTCTCAACCATGCGAGTACAATTGTAGAATCAGTCCAAGCATGTGTAGTTACCTGCTCGAACTTCATGTCGTCCTTTACTTGCGCCAGTAATTTGGCCAACAAGTGTGCTCCGCATAACTCTAGCTTTGGCAGTGAGATGGTCTTGATGGGTGCCACTTTGCTTTTGGCAGCGATTAAGTGACAATGGTAGTTGCCGTCTTCGTCCTGTGTCCGGATGTATACGGCTGCTGCATATGCTTTGATGGATGCGTCGCAAAATCCATGGATTTCGACGTTCTGGGTTGTGTTGTGAGCTTCAATCCACCGCGGGATTTGAATAGTTTAGATGACTTGGAGGGCTTCTCGGAACCTTCGCCATTGTTGATCGATGTTGATCGGGACCGTTTCATCCCAGTCGAGTTTTGTCAGCCAAAGACTTTGTATGAGTATTTTGGCATTAATTGTTACTGGGGTTAGCCAGCCGATGGGGTCGAACAGCTTCGCAATTTCGGACAATATTTTCCGTTTTGTATATGTTTCTGGTGCTGACTCCATGCTGACCTTGTACGATAGTATATCGCTGGCAGGATTCCATAATAAGCCAAGAGCTTTGACTTCTTCTGCATTCACTGCGAGTGGAAATGAGACCTCTCGATCGGTTGCCGGAACTTCTTCTAAAATGGCGTTGTGATTTGCGGCCCATTTTCGAAGTTCTAGTCCTCCAGCTCGAAGAAGCTGAATTAGTTGTTTTTGTTTCTCCTTCGCTTCTTCTATGTTGTCGGCGCCAGTCATCAAATCGTCAACGTAAAAATCGTTGAGTACTGCGTTGGAGCCAATTTGGAAAGTTTTTGATTCATCTTTCGCTAATTGGTGCATAGTTCGGATGGCAAGGAAAGGAGCACTCTTTGTTCCGAATGTTACGGTTAACAGTTTGTAGTCCTGTATGGGTTGCTCTGGTGATTCCCTCCAAACTATCCGTTGGTAATCGGCGTCGTCTGGATGAACTCGTATCTGCCGGTACATCTTCTCTATGTCGGCCATGTAAGCAATTCGATGTTTTCTCCATCGCATGAGTGTGGACATCAATGAGTCTTGTATTACTGGTCCATTCAGTAATACGCTGTTTAACGAATTTCCATTGGCAGTTGGACGAGATGCGTCGAACACTACTCTCAGTTTGGTGGTCGTGCTACTCGGTTTGATGACAGCATGGTGAGGTAAGTAACAGCATCGATATGTTGTCGTGCCGTTAGGCAGTTGGTTTTGAAGTGCTGATTCTGGGGTGGTGGCAGGCACCATGTGTCCTAACGTCAAATATTCCTGTATGCATTTGACGTAGTCTGCTTTCAAGTCAGGATCTTGTTGGAATCGTTTCTCCATCTGCATCAATGTTCGAATGGCGATGTGTCTTGATGCGCCAAGTTGTATTTTATCAGCTACAAATGGAAGCCGTACCTGGTAACGTCCGTTGCTGCATCTAGTGACGTTGTGTTTGAAGTGGTTTTCGCAACGGGTTTCTTCTGTTGTCCATTTGGATCTTGATGGAAGTTCTTCTAGTTCCCAGAATCTCTTTAGCTCATCGTTAGGAGTCGCCTGAGTGAAGAATGTTTTCATATGTGTGTTTGCTCGTGCAGCTGAAGTGGTCTTCCCAGAGATGATCCACCCAAACACCGTGTTTTGTCCCACTGGAGCTTCCTCGTTTCCTTTCCTTAGGCCGGCCAAGATGATCATGGGGAATACATCTGCTCCCAAAAGGATGTCGATGTGACCCGGCTTGTGGAATGTTGGATCCGCTAATTCGAGACCCTTTAAGTGCGCCCAATCCTTGCTAGAACATTCACTATTTGGTAATGGATTAGTTATTTTGTTAATTACCATTGCCTGGACCTGGATGTTCTTCGCCTGTTGGTTTCGTGTCTTTAGTTGCAGCGAGGCCCATTTTGTGATTTTCCCGGCTGACATGTTACCGATTACACTTAATGCTGTTTGTATTGGCTCCTTTTTGAGTTGTAGACTTTGAACCACTGCCTCACGTACGAATGAGGATTGAGATCCGGGATCAATGAGTGCTCTGCAGACCTGCTCTCGTCCAGTTGGAGATACTACGGTGACCAAGGCTGTGGCTAATAGTACTTGTCGGCAGTCGTAGGGTGCTGCCTGAGCGAAGTATGTTTGTGTTTGGTTGGATGGTAATTCATCGTTTGAACTTGAGGGCGGTGAAACGCTGCTGTTGGTTTGACTCGCTGACTG
The DNA here is from genome assembly GCA_949987705.1 of Thereva unica. NCBI lineage: Eukaryota > Metazoa > Arthropoda > Insecta > Diptera > Therevidae > Thereva > Thereva unica. The sequence continues at coordinate 164,778,684 of OX465281.1, read as the reverse complement.
GATTCTGTGTAAGGTTGTATGGTGAGTCTTTCCGCATTGGAAACATCTACCTTTACTGGGACACTGTGATGATCGATGGCCTGCTCTCAGGCAATTGATGCATAGATCCTTTGATTTGACTGTGTTATATCTCTCATCAATGCTGAACTGCTCACATTTGGGGCATTTCCCTATGGCATGTGCGCCTTTGCACAGGATGCATACGCTTTGATTTGCGACGTGGAAGGCTTGGCTTCTTCTTCTTGGGTGCTCTCTGGACTTGCTTTCGTGAGGTTCATTCTTGTGGATTGTTGGTTTGCTGACAGCTTCCAAGGTTCTGAACCTGGTTTCCAAGAATTCGCGTAGGTCCACCCATGTTGGAATCGATTGCCTTGATTTGGTGCTCTGCGACTGTTCCCAATGTTCGTGAGTTTCGCTTGGTAGTTTTTGGACCAGCAAGTGGATGAGAATGGGATCCCAATTTTTTGTTGAGACCTCCAGATTCTCAATGGCAGTGAGGCATTCGTGTGTCCTCGTTTTTAGCTCCTTGATGCCTTGAGCTGTTTCTCGGGTTAGTTTTGGTTGATTGAGCAGGATGTCGAGCTGGGTTTTCAACAATGCTCTCTTGTTGTCGTAGTTATCGACGAGAAGTTGCCATGCTGGTTCATAATTGGCGTCACTAATGAGCGTGTTGCTGAGTAGTCGTGCAGCTTCTCCAGAAAGATGAGCCTTTAAATATTGGAGTTTTTGTGCTCCTGTTAAAGATATTTTGTTATGCACAAGACTGGAAAATAAATCCAGGAATGATGGCCACGACTCGTAATCCCCTGCAAATGTGGGTATCGAGATCCTTGGAAGTTTCACATTGTTGTTGTGTTGCGAAATGCTGCTGCTGTTTAAATCGGCTGATGACTGCTCCGCTCGTGCGACTGGTTCTGTGACTGACAGCGTTTTGTGATAGTCTTCATCGATTTTGCAGTACATCTCGACATAGGCGTTTTCTGTGTCGGCATACCAATCCTCTTTGAAGTATAGCTGCTCTTTCTCGTCCTTCTTCGTCTTGACTGATGTAATCTGTCGATGATTGTTCTTGAATTCCGTCCAGTCATCGTCGAGCATCTTGAGCCTTTTTTGAAAATACTGCGTTGTCTTCCTAGATGGGCCATCCTTGAGATAGTTTCTGAAAGACCTTTCGAGTCTCTCTCGTACTTCGCTCTGTTGAATTATTAATGCATCCATACTTGTATTGCGGCTTAAGTTATCTTATTGAATCACTATCCGGCTCGAAGGACCAATGTTCAGAATTAGCAATTTAATTTCTGACTCATAAAAAAGGTGCCGGAAGGGTGTGATTCAATAAAAAGATAACCTTTTCCACAAATCAAAATTACTATTTATTTTCAATTAATTATCAGATTTTCTCAAATATAACTTCAATAAAAATTCAACAAATTGCCAAATAATTCAATTCAATCTTTAATTTGTTATTTATTACTTGAAATTTCGTATTTGTTTTGTAAATAAAAATTACCAAAATATTGCTTGCTCTGGTAACTTAAATGAATAACGCCACCTATCTGTCAGCGTGATGATTGATGTTTCGACTGATGTGTTCTGCAATTAGAACAGCCAGGAATAACCTTTGTGTTGCTGCACTCTGGTTTCGTTTCTTGGGAATCGCTTGGGATTTGCTTGTTGTTTGCTGCCTGGTTGCTACTTGCTGCCCTGGTTGCGGCTTGCTGGACTGCTTTGCCTTGTTTCTTCGCAAATTCGTCCCTCTGTGGTTGGTTAGAGTAACTGCTGAAATCAATTTTGGTGATTAAGTTACTGCTGTATTAAAGACTTCAAAACTGTCTTTAATTCGGGCTTTACTGGGAAAAGACCTCAATTCTGTCTTTCCAGAATGCTAAGTTCGATACTTAGGCTTTGAAATTGCTTTATTGCTAAAACCTCAATACAGATTTTATCTTCTAGTTCAAGACTCTAGAAAGATTAAAAGCAATCTGATTTAACGCCGTCTGTGCGTCGGTATTTATTTCTCTTTGAATAATGGTTGAGGCTATTCTGTAGTAGGGGGCTTCGTTCTCGAAGTACATAATTTCGTGTTTATGTACTAGATCTGCGTGCGATGTCCGATCAGCTGTTCTTGTTTATCTTACGGCTGTCAAATGGAGGTGCAACTTGGTAAGTATTTTTATCTTTGTTTATTTTCATTTATTTATTAATTTTAGTTATATTTTTAGGTTTTAGCACCGATTTAGAGGGGATGATGAGGCGGAGTTTTGGGATTATCCATTTTAGGGTTGACAGGTAAGAGTTGTTGTGGAATTTGTTTGTATTTTTTTACTAATTTTTCGTTTACAGATTTTGCTGATGTCGATTTGCCGACGGCATTTCGGCATTTTCTTGAATGGAACTCTGGATGGTTTTTGGTTTTTAAAAAACAGGTAAAAATTTAATATTTATATTTAATAATTCGTTTCTATTTGCAGGTACGAATTTCTTGTTGTTTTTTGTTGTTTAGTGCTGTCCCTTAACGTGTGTGTTTTTTGTAAATTTTGTAGATCCATGTAGTTTTGGTTTAATTTTAATAAAGTGCAAAATATTGTAAAATTAGGTGTTTTTTATTTTTTAATTCCTTTTTGCTTGGTTTTTTTTGTTTCCTTTCAGGAGTTTGTTTTGGCTTTTTTCAGGTGCGATTTTATTTTAGTGTCGCCGGAACACTTCCAGATCATTGGATAAAGAAATAGAAGGTGCCCTGAAAAACAACATCCCAATAGCTGCAGAAAAGTATGCAAATCATAAGGTTAACTGGCATTTTATCCCACCAGCAGCCCCGCATTTTGGTGGATTATGGGAGGCTGGCGTAAAATCTATCAAATACCACCTACGCAGAGTGATTGGACAAAGTTTATTAACGTTTGAGGAACTAATGACGACTCTCACCCAGATCGAGGCAGTTCTTAACTCCCGTCCATTGTGCCCACTTTCGGAGAATCCGGAAGACCTTACGTGTTTAACACCAGCTCATTTTCTTATCGGCAACGCACAGTCATCAATACCTGAAACGGATTGGAATTCTTATCAGCAGTCTCACCTATCCAGATGGCAGTATCTACAAAAACTAAAATATGATTTTTGGAATCATTGGCAGGCGGAATATCTTCATCGTTTACAACAACGACCCAAATGGAAGATTGAAGAGCCGTAGATAAGAGTTGGCACGCTAGTGCTACTTAAGGAAGAAAACTTGCCTCCTTCAGCTTGGAAACTAGCGCGAGTAATAGAATTGCATAGCGGAAGAGATGGTAAGGTACGAGTAGTTACGGTAAAAACTTCAACTAATCAACTGAAAAGAGCCATATCGAAGATATGCTGTCTGCCTTTTAAAAATTAAGTGGCACTAATAAATCAATTTATTAGGTTAAGATGTAAATATACATATACTAGCTGGAACCCGTTGCGCCTCGCTGCACCCATCAATGATGGTTACCATTGAGCTCTTTCCGCAGCATTATCCGTTGTACAATATATACGCTGGCCATTTTCTAGATGTACAACCAAATGAACAACAGTTGCATATCTTTTATGAATGGCGAATGAAAGAAATTGCCATACCGCTAGATTATTGCTAACATTACGTCCCATTTAATATTGTGTTATTTTGCCGATCGCCTTTGCATTAGCAGCACCAACAGTCATGTCGCTCCCCTTCATTATATATTTGAATATGAATTTGATTGATTCGATGGAATTGCAAAATTCAACATTTATGAGAACATTGAACGTCTTGGACAATAATGGCGAATAGAGTACGACCCAACGATTGTCAGCTTCACAATCGTAACCTTCCAAGTTATCTCTTTGCCATTGACCTTAATCGGTCGACGAAGATACATTGGATAACCATTGTTCCCGATTACATTTTCAGAAATCAATGCTCTTGAATACCGCTTTGAATATTTCTAACATGCATCATGATTCAGTCCCATCCCATTGTGGATTGCAAGTAAAAATTATGAACAAATCTGACGACCATATTGATATTGGACATATGCTTTCCGACACACAATGCATCAACGATTTTCCAACGTTCGTTTCGAACTGTATCGATTTTCTTTGCAGAACCTAACTAAAATTGTTAAAGTAACCACTCGACTGCGCCAACTTTGATATTTTTTGTTCTTTTTCACATATGCCTTTGTCGAAAACTACTAAATAAAGTCCATTTTAACATGAAAATTGGGTCAATAGCAAGAACGGGAAGTATTGTACCTTGTTCAACAAAAATTTTTGCTTAAAAACTAACACATGCACTTATATATAAAGAAACATTACTCGGCCATAGCCGTTGCTATTCCATCTAAAGATAATAAGTTAATCTTGGTGAAGCAAGACCCATGTACCCCGAGAGTATGATAACAAACCGGTTAACCAAGTGTTAAATATTGACCCGTGTACGCCAGCCTAATGAGAGTAACATGTAAACGCACTCTAACGTTACTACTGTTACGTTTCGGTTAATGCATTTATAATTTGACACCACTATCGCTGCTACAATTCTTTTTTAGAACGATTTTACTTTTTTTTATTTCATTTAATAAAATAAACCGATTTCACGTACAAATCATATCAATTAAATGCGAAGAAAAAATTTCCAATAAGGATATCGACAATTCTTTTTCAAGCGCCATTACAAAAATACCAACAGACATAATCATGAAAACTATATACATAAACCTTGCTATTGAGGTCTTCTAACATAAACCACACTCAATCAGTCATTTCATACAGCCAATTTTTCAAACAGCGATTACATACAAAACAATGATTCATTTTTATATATATAGATTATCTATATACAACTACACACTAATTTAGGAAAACATCTCTTTCTCGCAGATCAAAGAAAACCCAGAGATTGAAAAATGTGGAAAATCGGCATTATAATTAGTTTGATTGGCAATGTTAGCTCTTTAATTGCTTACGACTGTGGCCATGAGCAAATAAATAAAACAGTGATTTCTTTATTAAATGTCGAACCATGCAATATTGAAAATCCGACTACTAAATACGAGGAGGAGGATATACAGCTCTTAGAACTAAATGAAGTGACCTCTGTCCATATATACCAATGTAAAATTAATGTTTTGCAATCGGTGTATTATTGTGGTATGTTCAGTCACCTTTCTGTGATCCCGGGAGGTCTAAGCACCTTCATAATGGAAATATCTAAAGAAACCTGTATCAAAATACATCAATTTGGTACGTTAGAACTGCAAAACAACCGGGTTATAGCAGGTATCAAGACCAATTCATCCACTCGATTCACCGAAGTTATTGCTGGAACAGTTGACCCCAAAGGCAATTGCCAAGGCACAACATACACCTATGGACAAACGTCGTGGAACGACGTTATAGTCATTCATGCCCTGGAAGTGACCATAATGGACTACAACGGTGGTGCGCACTTGAATAATGACGAAATTATACTTCGTAACAATTTAGTATGTCCTTATATGAAGGGCAGGTGTATCGACCCTGAGTACGGTATCAGTTTTTGGAATTTGCTTACAGATGTAGGATGTGAAGCTGTGGGTTATAATGTACTCTATCAAGGAAATGCTACCAAAGCACAAAGCTTGGATGTATATAGAAAAGAAACTCACACCATATCGAGGGTTTCCTGCCAGAAGGGCGTATCCACAAAATCGCGATTTTGGGCTTATAACTTTTTCTTAGAGTCAGGTCGTATCCATCAGACTGGTCGTATCCATCAAGTGAATAGAAGTATCCAAAACATACGCCTAAAAACATTTATTTTCGATGATAAGCAATATGAAAAAAAATACACCGATTTTTTAAATGTTTTTATTGAATCCTCTAAATCCATGTTTTGGTTGATACGCCCTTTTGGCAGGAAACCCTCGATATACACAGTAAGCGTTGGAGAAGTCATCTTTGCACTAGAGACAGTAAAACCAATCTCGGTATGCCACTATGACGGATATCAAACGGAGAATCCTCGTCTAGTCATTGTGAAGAAGTCACGACATGGTTACCCGTTTATTAAGAAGCCAATGAACACAAAAGGGTTGGACTTGTTCACTTATATCAATGCCAAATTTGTTTATGTAGAACGTCACATAAAGGCGCAAATCCAGACGCTCTACCTTGATCTCCTGAAAAGGAAATGTGCACTTGAAAGGGAGGTCTTAAAAACCCAGCTAGTCGCAGCCCATCAACATCCCACAGAATTTGCTTTCATGAGAATGAAAGAGCCAGGGTATACCGCCATATCAAGAGGAGAAGTCCTCTACCTCATCAAATGTCAAGCAGTCGAAGTTATAATCCGAAAAACCGAACGGTGTTTTAGCGAGCTCCCCGTCACATATCAAAATCGAAGCTTCTTCATGACACCGATAACACATCTGCTCCAAGAATTTGGTACGGAGATACCTTGTTCGTCGACCCTTACCGTGGAAATATAATGATCCTCATGAATTGATTAAATCTGGTATATACTCTTATGAAAGTGTCAATGACCTACGAAAGCAGATAATGTACCCTTCAGAAAGTCAAGCAATTGAGAACATCGTTACCAAGGCTTTAGTCGGACACGACATAGATCAACAGGATACCAACATTCTACACCTCTTCTCGAATCATCATTTCACTCAAATATCGGAATATCTGTTTCAAACCTGCTCTATATTCTCAACTTTAGGTCAAGTATCTGCTGGATTCATTGGGTTGTGGCTCATAATACGCCTAGTTAAATACCTCATAGGGGTAGTTATCAACGCCAAGCTCATCTCTACACTCCGAGGAAAAAGCTGGTGGCTACTCGCAGCAACGTGTAACACACTTACCACATATCTGGGGCATAAAGACTTGCGACAATCTCATCAAGAACCAAACATACAATTGACGTCGGTGTGCACCGAGTCACCTCAACAAGCAGCAGAGGAGACCAATGAACTTCCGACAAATGGAGTTCGAGAGTTAAGTAGCAGCACTGTGACATTAGACTCACTTCAACGCCAAACAAAAATATCCATCACTAATTTCTAAAGCATAAACCAACTTGCATTGCATTTTTCTCCCTTTTATCCAAAAACAAAATCATCTCCATTCCATATCCTTTATCTATATTCCTAATCTGGGGCGAGTCGGAGCGCCCATCAAATAACTCCTTGCACTAGGAATCCATTGTGGTTCGGAGGAAATGCAAGCCACATAACCCCATTTAATTAGTATTTTTTTTTCTCTCTTTGAAATACAGATAGAGTGAAAACTATTCTGGCCACAGTCAACGAGTGTATTACATCGTTAAAAAATTTAGGGATTCCAATATTCGACTGGGATCCAATATTTGTGCATGTAGCCGTGAAGAAGTTACCAATCGAGACTCATCAATTTTGGGGCAATCACTGGACAGATCCAGCAAGTTATCAACTTGGACTGAGTTGGAGGAATCTTTAATGAAAAGATTTAGGGCCTTGGAAGCACTGGACACGAGGAAAACAAACATCAAAGATGAGAAGGAAAGGAGAAGATCAACGAGAACACTCATGCGACCACAATCCTTTATGATAGAAGGAACTAGAACTACGTGCAGCGTATGCAACGGTAATCACCCCCTAAGGAACTGCCCAGAATTTAAAAAATTAAACTTTCAAAATAAAAATGAAATTGTACGAAAAAAGGGTCTCTGCATAAATTGTTTAGGTGTCGGTCACCTGGCTCCACAATGTCCTAGCAAAAATTCGTGTTTTCGTTGTCATAAGCGTCATCATACCCGGATCTAATTCGATGAAAGCAAAAACTTTTAAGTCATTTACACCAGCACCCCATTCTCAAACTATTAGTGAACAGAAGGAATTCAGTCCCCTTATAAATTCTCTACATACCTTTACTCAAAGGGAAGTTTTATTAGCCACAGTACTAGTTACTTTGCAAGGTCCATGGAAAACTACAAAAACTTTTCGGGCTCTGCTTGACCCAGGGTCGCAAGCTTCATTTTGTACCGAATACGTGGTGCAATCGTTGGGTCTTCGCAAATCGCCTGTCATCGCCAGCATAACAGATGTAGGTCAGATTCCGCTAGGAACTTCCAGGACAAAGGTCTATGCCGATATCGTCATACCATCATCAAGTGATACTGTGTAGCTGGAGGCTTTGGTGAAGAAAGATTTAGCACATCATTTGCCGGCCAGAGTGATCACATCTACTGATTGGGATCATATCAATGGTTTAAATCTAGCCGATCCACATTTCTCTCAGCCAGGAAGGATTGACGTGCTTATTGGAGCGGATGTCCATGGAGACTTGATCTTACCAGATGTCCGGAAGGGCTCTAAAGGTCAACCTGTTGCTCGACGAATGTTCTAGGATGGGTCTTATCCGGTAGAACGACGGACCCAGAACATCAACCTCAAAGGTATCAGACCTTCACATCCACCGTGTCATTAAATCTTATTAGCAACCAGTTACAAAATTTTTGCAGGATTGAAGAGACACCAAGTATCCAATGTCCTAAAAGTGAAGGTAAGGAGTGTGAACGCTTTTACGAACACACTCATACTCGTTTCCAAAGTGGGAGATATTGCGTAAAACTACCTTTTATTAGTAAAGATCATCAGCATTCATTAGGTGCTTCACGAGCTGGTGCAGTGGCGAGTTTCCTCAGTTTAGAGCGACGATTTTCTTCGAACCCATCCATAAGGGAACAATATACCAAGTGCATAGAACAGTATCTTCAGTTGGGTCACATGCTAAAACAAAGGAAGAACAACATTTAGTTATATATCAAGGTGAACCGTGTTATCAAAGTTATTACCTACCGCATCATGCCGTTTTTAAAGAAAGCGTGTCAACAAGGCTGCGTGTAGTATTTGACGCTTCGCAAAAGAGCTCCTCCACCGTGTCCCTGAACGACATTTTACATACTGGACCTAGCCTCCCAAATGAAATGGTTGCTGTACTAATGAGATGGCGTAAATTCAAGTTCGCTCTAATGGCTGATATCGAGAAGATGTACCGAAAAATTGCGGTTCATTCAGATGACATTAACTATCAGCGTATTGTGTGGAGAAGTGATGTTAATCAGCCCATACAAGATTATTGCTTATCTACCGTGACTTTTGGGGTGACATGTGCGCCCCACCTTGCAATTCGAACACTTCAGCAACTGGCTAAAGACGAGCAATCTCAGTTCCCTTCGGCTTCACAAGTGCTGCTTAATGATTTTTATGTGGACGACGTCTTGACCGGAAAGGAATCCATCTCAGAGGCCATTGAATTACAATGCGACTTAGATCAACTACTACAACGAGGAGGCTTCAAGCTAAAAAGATGGCTCTCCAACAAGGTAGAAATCTTGGTAAACATTCCGGAAGAGGATCGAGCTGTGCAAACTTCTGTGGACTTAAACTTGGAAAATGGAGTGAAGTCTTTGGGGATTATTTGGTATCCGTCTTTAGACACATTTGGTTATAAAATAAATCTAACTCCTGATAAACTTGTGAAAAGCAAACGTGAACTCCTTTGGGAGATTGCAAAACTCTACGATCCAATGGGATGGATCGCTCCTGTGATCATCTATGCGAAAATTTTAATGCAGACCTTGTGGAGACATGGTTGTGATTGGGACGAACCTTTACCTCGCGAAGTAAAAATAGATGGTTGGACTTTAAGAAGCAGGCGGCTGATCTCGAACAAATCCGTATCCCACGATGGTATGGCACAGTTCAATCATCAAACCAGATGGAAATTCATGCGTTTAGTGATGCTTCTCAACATGCCTATGCAGCTGTAGTATATCTACGGGTAATCATCTCAGAAGGAGATGTAAGGGTCAATATCATCATGGCCAAGACCAAAGTCGCACCGATTAAACTAGTTACGATCCCACGACTAGAATTATGTGACGCTGTATTAGCGTCCAAAATTGTTAAGCATATTTTAACTATTAGGCGGTTCTCAGCAATTGAAGTACACATGTGGACCGATTCTTCAATTGTTTTGTCATGGCTATTGGGGCATCCTCGAAAATGGGCAACATTCGTTGCAAATCGATGTAGTGAAATCTTTTCTTTACTGGGAAACGTTCCGTGGCATCATGTCCCCACAGCATCCAACCCTGCGCATTTGGCGTCAAGAGGAATTTTACCTACCGCATTAAATGATCATACTTTGTGGTGGAAGGGTCCCCAGTGGTTGTTAAAGGATAGAAGCTCTTGGCCGTGTCCAACTGACATACCTTCCACCAATTTAGAAGAACGAAGGCTCATCTGTGCAGTCAGCTTACTTGCTACAAAAAACACCTTTTTGAACTGAATTTAAAAATTTATAAACCAGCTGATCCTGTAACTAATCGAAGAAAAAGAAGTAGAGAATTATAAATGACAGTGCTAAGTGCAATGTGTTTTGGATGATGTTTGTTTATAATGATGAGGTGAGTATTAAAGTTGAAATATATTTCTAATTATTTTATGAAATTTATGTAATCGTGAAACCGTGACAAAAAATGACTACATTTGCAATTTATTAAATACAATTTCTTATTTTATTTCAAAGGTACTACATTATGGTGATCTATTTCCTGGATGGACAAACCAACAGTTTCAGATAAGTAGTTTATTCATTTTTAGGATAATTTTCCTTGTAAAATTTTATATTTTAGGCCGTCGACTGTTGAAGACGCAATATACTCCCGGGCCAGAATAAATAGGGTTGTGCACGTACGTCTACCAAGGTGTCGGGACATCTTGGAGATCTGAAGGTACGTCTGCCACGGTGTTGGAGTTCTTATATCTGTGTGATCTGGAAGTACGTCTGCCACGGTGTTGGAATTCTTTCATCATTATATCTGTGTGATCTGGAAGTACTAAGCAAACAGGAGGTTCGTAAAGGATAGAAGGGACTCAAGGTTATCAAGGGATGGATAAAGTTTTTTTTGTTGTGTTCATTAATTGTGTTTTTGCAAATAATTAATCAGGCATGCGTTAATAGTTAGACTGTTAATTGATTGTATCTTTGTGTAAGTTTTCTAATGGGATAGGGTTATCGATTGGTAGACGAGAAATTTTGACAATTGGCCTTCGAATGGTAGCATGCTTGATACGAATGTCTGCTACTCGCACTAATCCATCCTTTCCTGGAAGAACCTCCACAATGAGCCCTAATGGATAGTTCATTGGGCTTAATCGATCATCCTTGACAAGGGCGAGATCTCCTTTCGTTATATTAGGGTGTTGAGTGACCCATTTGGCCGTTGTTGTAGTCTGGTTAAATATTCCCTAGAACATTTTCTCCAAAAATTTTGTGAAAGTGATTGGGTAAGCTGCCTCCTGTTCAGCCGGTGCGGATTGATCGTTGAGAAATCTTCTTGTGGTGGAGCTAGCAGAGAATCACCGATTAAAAAATGTCCTGGTGTGAGCGCATTTGAATCATCAGGGTCTGAGTTTAGTGGACACTATGGTCTTGAATTCAAACACGCCTCGATTTGCGCTAACACTGTCGACATCTCCTCGAAGGTAAGCGTTGAATTTCCCAGAACACGTCGGAGATAGTACTTCGTGGATTTAACCCCTGCCTCCCAGAGGCCACCAAAGTGAGGTGCATGTGGGGGATTAAAATGCCAAAGAACTACTTGGTGTGATGTTTTCTCTGCAACTTCCATTTGTTTCGTTACGATGTCCTTCAGATGCCTCATGAAATTCTCTTAAGACTGGCTAATTTTCTACCAAAACGTAATGAATGTTAAGCTTTATATGCGTTGCAACCTGGATCAGCATTTATTTACCTGATAATACTGTTGGTACTTCTAAGCCTAACTCACTTGTTTTTTGTTTTTCCCCTTACCTTCTGATTGAGGAATTTAGCTTCTCCTCTACCTTAGGCAATAGATCAAACGATCGTACCATTATAATCTAAGACGTTCGTCCTTCTTATCCGTGCCTTTAGCTGTCGGTTACTGTGCAGCGGTTTGCTCGGCTAGTCTCCGGCATTCTAAAAAGACATGGTCTGTGTCCTCTGTCACATTGAAGAATACTAAGCATTGCGTAGACTCATCTTGCCGGTATGCTTTCCTAACTCACCTCTCTATGCTCTCTCGTGACTCAACCCTCCACGTTTGTTATGAGCCTGTCGGTTCATCGGCCTTGGGTAGATTCATTCTATTTCCTTTGACACTACTGAAACAAACGTCACTTCTAAATTCTGTTCACTTCCCTAGCTTCTTTTTCTAGTTTTTACTCAATTAAGTTGAGCGGGTTAGGGTAATTGATATATGATACGAAGAGGTTCATACTAAGGACATTAATGTATCGGGCAAATACAGTATCAAAGCTTCAGACGTTTGACCGACAACACTCCGAATCTGTCCAAATACCATCGTTGGACGCTTGACATTGGAAATTCGTAGTTCGAGTAGCGGCGACACGATGCGTCCTACTATCAAAAGTTTAACGTTGAAAGGTGCTTACCGCATCGTTTAGAGCCGGTTTTAGCTGAAAACTAGGATATGTAATTTATTTCCCTCCATAGCCTCAGGGTAAAAACCCCCTCACCCATCGACATCGTGAACGAACTTTGGGTACGAATTTTCATATGCCCATATAATAATAATCTTAATAGGTAAAGGAGTGGAGTTGAAATGCTTGCCCTCCATAGCTCCTACCCCTTCGCCTATATCGTCCGCAGGCCATATCAGAACATGAAAATTGGCAGCGTGCAGTAAATTAGGGCATGAGAGCAAGCTGCAATCAAAAGTATTTTATTGGCTGAGGCTGGTAATATGAGAAGCAACATGTTCATATCATGTCTTAAATTTGCAGTAAGCTGCATATTTGAGGTTCTGATACAGCTTTTTCATCTCCTATCTTAAATTTTGCAGCACGCTGCTTATTTTAGGTTCTGATAGAGCCTGCAACAAAGCCATCGTAGCTACGGGCCTGGAAGCGCCGGTGCCGGTCCTACATTTGCTTGAATGGATGACATTTCTCATGTAATAACATAGTGGAGCCAAGTTTTTAAGTTTATTTTTGCAGTAAAAAGTTTTAATAAAATATTGAATTTTATCACTTTTTTCGGCACCTTTTTTCGGTGTTTCAGTGATTGAATTAAAACAATTTCAAACTAGTTGGGATGTGAGTTCGACCCTTTCGGTACACACGATCAACTTCCCAGTATGATTTAAGGAAGCTCTTTGAAATAACGATAAGAATGGTAAATCCGCAAGGCTTTTCTAAAGAACTTTTTTTTGTTGAACAGTAGCAAACAAATATGTCCCTGGCACTTCGTTCGCTACACTATAAAGCGAATTCATTTGAGCGTGTTGACGCGATGATGATAAACTGCAATGGTAAAAACTTCATTTTCAATTTGAACGATTTCAGGTGATAGTACCAAAATTAATCAATGTAACGGATTTGTCAAACATGTCCGAAAAGGCCAAACTGTAATCACTGGAAATCCCGCGATGAACTCAATTCCCAAAACTATGGGACATGGAAAGCAATCTGCCGTTCAAACAGTTCTGAACTAAAGTTTAAAAATTACGTCATGTTTGTAATGGTTAACGTATTTGTTGAATGGTTTTTAAAGAAAGCTCGGATTTTGACTCTTTGGGAAGCTATTGCTCGGCTGAATCCATAAAAGTGAACTTCATTTGGAACGGGTGTAATTCCAACGCCTCGATCGGCACCTCAATGGAGTCAATATCAGTTTTGGTTTGCGTTCTATCGAGCATGTACAAAAATCACTTACGCCCTTTAATCATAGATACCGCTTGATCGAATTTTATGAAAATCTTTTCATAGTGTACTTTCGGTAATACGCTACGATCGGCACCTCAAAAAAGTCGGTATCATGGTTGGTTCGTGCTATATCGTGCAGGTACAAAAATCACTTACGTCGCTTAAACAAAAAAAAATTGCCAGTTATAGTGACTGCCGATAGAAGTGAAAACTTACAACTTAGATGTTGAAATTCGATTCTTTTGAAGTAATACAAAATTCTATATTTCTTGAAAGGACTAAATCTTTTTGATTGCAGTATTTTCATTAGGACATTAACCAACTTATTAAAATATGTAGCACAAGTAACTGCGTCTTCATTAATAAGTGTACTTTTTTCTATAAAATTTAATGCTGTATCTTCAACCGATATCTCAGAATTATTTTTTAAATTATGTAATAATTGTACCAATTTTGACCATCCTATTTCATTAGCACTTATTGTAAAAAAGATACAATCGGGTTATGGTAACTAAAGTAAGAAATGAAAATGTTTGATTCAAATTTATCTAAGTATCGCGTAAAAACGGCATCGATCGTCGTTTTATATTTGGTAGTACTAAGTTTCCGATCATTGTCTTGCATTTAAAATTCAATTAATGGTAGATTTTTATCATCTGCAAAGTTAATATTGAAGTCTCCACTTAAAATCATCGGTACATTATCATATTTTTCGCCTAATCTTTTTTCGAGAATTTCAGAACCTTCTTTTGTATAAATCATCAAATTTTCGAATAAAAATTGTTGTATCTGTCTCATAGATTTTCCAGGCGAAATATAAACGGCAACCATTAATATGTATTGCCCATTCTCGGAACTGCAACGAGCAACGCATATTTCGCCTATATCAGAAACATTAACACCAATGCTTCTAGTGAATTTAGTATGTATGTCCATATATGAAGTAATGAAGTGTGACGTACATATCTTGAGTATTGTGATAAATAGCTACTCCTGCTGCTGGAACTTCGGGTCTTTTATAACTTACAATAAAGTTGAAATTCGGAACATCAAGTGGTTCTTCGTTTTTCATACGAGTTTCTGACAAAAGCAGAACATTTGACTTTTTTTTTCTTTTGTTATCGTCTGAAGACATCTTCAGGATCAAGGATCCAAACAAATTTGGAAAACAGATATTTAACACATCAGTCAAAATGACTGGTTTTATATTTTCATTTTCGATACTTAATTGAATAATAGTAGGCGGTCAGATTTATTTTTTTATTCAAAATCAAAAACTTTTTGATTATAATCGATTGAGCGCGTGCGCCAGTCATGAGCATGTCGGGGACGCGAACCCATAACATTTTCCCCTATCAAAAAGTGCCCAACGCGGCTAAAGAAGTTTTCACTTCAAAAAACGGCTAGACCGAATTTCATGAAAATGTTTTCAGATCAGGTTTCGGTTAATACGCTTCGAACGACACCTCAATGAAGTCAATATCATTTTTGGTTTGTGTTCTATAGAGCATGTACAAAAATCACTTACGCCCTTTAAACATAAATACCGCTCGACCGAATTTTATGAAAACCTTTTCAAACTGTACTTTCGGTAATACGCTACGATCGGCACCTCAAAGAAGTCGGTATCATGGTTGGTTCGTGCTATATCGTGCAGGTACAAAAATCACTTACGTCGCTTAAACAAAAAAACGGCTGGACCGAATTTCATGAAAATCTTTTCAGATCATATTTCGGTTAATACACTTCGAACAACACCTCAACGAAGTCGATATCAGTTTTGGTTCGCGCGATATCGTGCAGGAAAAAATGACCACGTCCGTATGCACACACACACATACTTCCTCCCAATTTCTTGCTTAAAATGCTCCTGGGACCTTGTTTACAATAACTTCCTATACTGGAAACTTAAAAATTGAGTGAATCAATATGTTTTAATGGTTTAATTGTGAAGGTGACCAATTTTGTTTACATTCGCTGTGGTTTTGTCGAGTTGTTTAAGGGTAAAAATGTTGAATTTGTGTGGTTATTGAGTTAAAAGTGAATTAAAAGTGATTAAAGATTGTTATAGAATAATTTTTAAAAATATTAAAGCAGAAAAATGTGTAGGAAAAAGTTCAAAAGTTATTGTTATTTATGTGTTGTGGTGGTACTTGCACTTATGTTTTAATAACTTCCGTAATAATTTCACTTTTAATTCACTTTTAATTTCATTACCACATATATCCAACATTTTTTCCCTGAATTTACACGAAAAAACCACCATGAATGTAAACAAATATGGTCATCTTATCAATTTCATTTAATTTATTCACTCGGATCACTAACTAACTTATCACCGGTAATGCATGTGTAGTAAAAAATATTAAAAAAATATTAAAATACAATATTTTGCCACTTTTTACAAGTTAAAAACTTGGCCCGTCTATGATATTACACTACGAGTTAGAGAAATTGCCTTCTATCCAGTAAAACCCCTCACCCACAAACAGCACACAATAAACACTACGAACCTTCCTTTGCCAACGAAAAACCAAACTTACGCTTAGCTGTTGACTCGAACATGAAAGGACCCCGCACAAATTATATGGAAACGTGCTATCGGTCAAATTGGCTGGAATTTTACTATGTTGTAGCTGACATCGTCCTGATCAAAAGTGTTCATGGGCACGAAACCCAAAAATTAGATCTTTTGGGTTTTTCAGGTACTTTTAGGATTTACCTCGCTTTTGCCTCCCACGGCCCCAAAACAAGTCGTAGGAGGCTCCAAGACCCCTCAAAATTTTTGTAACGGTACCTACTATTAGTAAAAAATACCAGAAAAATCCCCCTTGCCTCTAAGGGGGCCAGGGGGCGGTCCGTATGGCTGCAACAGGTAAAATGCACTTATGCACTTTATACTTTTACCTCCCACGGCCCCAAAAAAAATCGTAGGAAGCTCGGAGGCCACGGAAAATCTTCGTAATTAATCGTACAATTACGCAAAAATAATATAAAAATCATGCATTTCCCTCTAAGGAGGTCAAAAAGGGTCCTGAAAGTTTGCCCCCCTCCCATATGCACCCTATGCACGCCACCCATGTCTAAATTATAAAACTAGTTAATTACATTGTAATAATTCATAATAAATCAAAAAAAAAGTCATTGAACCTCACCTGGGGCTCTAATTTCATGGATTTGTAGGTGCATCAAAAAATTCTCAATTCCAAGCTTTAAAAAGTTACTGATTACATTACCTGTTGCAGCCATACGGACCGCCCCTGGCCCCCTTAGAGGCAAGGGGGGATTTTTCTGGTATTTTTTACTAATAGTAGGTACCGTTACAAAAATTTTGAGGGGTCTTGGAGCCTCCTACGACTTGTTTTGGGGCCGTGGGAGGCAAAAGAGAGGCAAATCCTAAAAGTACCTGAAAAACCCAAAAGATCTAATTTTTGGGTTTCGTGCCCATGAACACTTTTGATCAGGACGATGTCAGCTACAACATAGTAAAATTCCAGCCAATTTGACCGAAAGCACGTATCCATATCATTTGTGCGGGGTCCTTTATTTCCCTCCATAGCCTCAGCATAAAAACCCCCTCACCTGTCGACATCGTGAACCGGCATCGGCTAAGAGTTTTCATATGCCCATAGTAATCACGGTATTAGTCCTGTCAAATTAGAGGTTTGACTGGAAGATAACTCGGAAGTTGTTGAAAATTGGAACAGCCCTTAAAAACATTATTATACATAAGCTGTAGAGACTGCCACTCGATTGGAGGACTGCAAACTTTTATATTCAAGGTCAAAGGGTCAAAATATCAGTTTTTTGCAAATATATGCTAAACCGTACGTCTACGAGAACTGGACCCGCCTTAAAAATACTGTCATTAGTACTGCTGATTCCATCTTAGGCAGAAGTCGTAAAGATCCGAACGACTGGTTCGGTAATGAATGCAAGCTGGCAACTGAACGTAAGAATGCTGCGTACCGAGCCATGCAGCAGTCTCAGAGAACACGGGCACGCGAAGAGAACTATAAAGAGCTCAGAAAAGAAGAAAAGAGAATTCATAGTCAAAAAATGGAAGCCTGGGAAAAAAATCTCGTCTGTGAGCTAGAACAGTACAGAGAACGACGGCCGCACCAGGCGCGGGAGTTCTAGCAAAGAGTCCGCAGTATGACGCAATTCACACCACGTTGCACATCCTGCAAGGACAAAGGTGCAAGTTACACTATCATTCATTTCGTTTATTACCCCCATACACAAAACCGGTTTTTTAGACAAGGGGTCGCAGGGAAGTACAATTCATGCGTCATATGACTCCTCACTTTTGAGCAAGAAAAAGACTCACCCTCTATTACACTAACACAAATATAACATCGTACTCGGGGGTCTGCGAAAACTATGAGAAATTCCTCCTCTCTTTCGCGTTTATTGCACAACTACAAACGCATCACAATCTTTACACAAAAAAGAGGTAGAAAAATGAATGCTTAGTGTAATACCCGCATCATACACAAACCGTTTTGATGTGAGTATCGAGAGAGGGATAGTGTAACTTGCACCAAAGAAGGAAATCTGATCACCGATCCTTAAGGCATCTTGAAGCGATGGGAAGAGCACTTTCATGAATTGCTAAATGGCGAGCTAACTGAGGATTCGGAGGCTCCACCAATATCTGATGACAGTGCTATGCTGCCGCCACCAAGCATAGAAGAAGTTAGCAGAGCCATCAGCCGGCTCAAAAACAACAAGGCCTCGGGTGCAGACGGCATCGCAGCGGAGCTGGTTAAATATGGGGAGCCTACATTACACCAAGCGATTCATGAATTAATTGTGCAAGTATGGGAGCAGGAAGTGATGCCAGAAGACGGGAGAAAAGGCATCCTCTGTCCGGTACACAAAAAAGGAGATATCACAGCGTGCACTAATTATCGCGGTATAACGTTGTTGAGTACCATGAATAAAATAATCTCCGCTATCCTACAAAACAGGATGGCGCCATACGCCAGAAACATCATAGGCCATTACCAGTGTGGCTTCAGCCCAGGCAAATCAACGACTGATCAGATTTTCACCTTGAGGCAGGCTATGGAAAAATGTCTAGAGTTTCAAAACTCAATTCAACACCTCTTCATAGACTTTAAAGCCGCCTATGATAGCATAGCCAGGGTAGAACTCTACAAAGCCATGAGAGAATTCGGCATCCCCAACAAACTGACAAGACTATGTAGGCTGACCATGATCAATGTGTCAAGCCAAGTAAAGGTATCCGGAACACTGTCCAGACCAATCAACATAATGGACTGCGACAAGGGGACGGTCTTGCCTGCCTCCTTTTCAACCTGGCGTTGGAGAAAGTGATCCGAAATTCGGGCGTGACATCAAGGGGTACAATCCTCCACAAGTCCACCTAATTACTGGCTTACGCAGACGACATTGACATCATTGGAAGAACAACAACAGCTGTACAAGAAGCTTTCACTCAGATTGAGCAAGCGGCAGGAAATCTGGGACTGCACATTAACGAAAGCAAAACAAAGTATATGGTGGCCTCGTCTGGAAGAACACCTAACATTGGTCCCACAATCAAGGTAGCGGAACACGAGTTTGACGTGGTAAAATCATTTACCTACCTTGGGTCAATAGTAGCAGCCGACAATAGCATGGAACCAGAAATACGCGCACGAATGCTAAAAGCCAACAAAGCCTACTATAGTCTGTCAAGGCTCTTCAAATCCAAATATCTAACCATAACGTCGAAACTTTTACTATATAAGACGATGGTCTTACCCGTTCTCACATATGCATCCGAAACATGGGTGCTTAGCAAAAACCACTCAAACCTCTTGGGCGTGTTTGAGAGGAAAATACTTCGGAGGATTGTTGTGAGGAAGGACGATTCCGGAGACTCTACAATGACGAGATCTGCTCGGAAAGTTCTCTGCAGTAAGACCTATGGGGTGCGACAGCGAGGGAGGCCCAACCTTCGCTGGAAGGATGGCGTGGACCAGGACGCTCAGAGTTTAGGGATGCCAAACTGGATGACATCGGCTCAGATTCGGGACCGGTGGAGAGAACAGATGCCCGAGGCCAGGACCGGATCCCGGTTGTAGAGCCGTTAAAGAAGAAGAAGAAGTACGTCTTATCAGAAAATTGTATTTACAAAGTTTGTAGATTAGGCGATTTTCTACAAAAAAATATTTTATACATTTTCTCGTAGGAATTGCCATTTCTGAGATATTGTCGTTTTAATAAGTTAAAATACTCATATTCTATCATTCCCGACTTTAAAGGTCATCAAAAGTTTAATAAATCCTTTGTTGAAGTACGCGGCTAATATTTTCTGGGGTGATTCCTGGATGTCTTTGGAGAAAAAAATTGTTGTACAGAGGGCGGCTATCTCCACTATCCACTAAGATACAGGGTGATTAGGGGAAAATTTTTTTTTTTTAATTTACTGAAATTTGAATAACTGCATGCGCATGAAGAATGGAAGTTGAAAAGCTTGCCCTCCATTGCCTCTCCACCCCTTCGCCCCTATCTTTCGTGCTAAGCCTTCTCCGATTCCTGCGTTGCGCGTTGCGTTTCGAATTCCTCAAAATTCACTCTCATAATATTTTTATAAACGCGCCTAAAGAAGTATAACTTCAAAAACGGTTCGACCGAATTTTATGAAAATCTTTTCAGATCATATTTTCGTTAATACGAAAAGACGAAAATGAAAGGAGAAAGTGATGTTAACCAACCTAATAGAAACCAATGTGGCTTTCGACCAAGTTGATCCACTACAAACCATATTTTCGCTTTAAGAAAATTTCGGAAAAATTATGGCCATTCAACATCAATTTTCACGTACTGTTTATAGACTTCAAGCGTGAGGAGTTATTTGAAACTATGGAGTGAACGAGACCTCTCAGAAAGTTTCACATCCTCCTAATTAACATAGTGTTGGAGAAGGTGGTAAGAGACGCTGGGGTAAAAATAACAGGATCCTTATTTAACAAGTCAACACAGACAATGGATTACGCTGATGATGTCCCTCTAATAGGTAAGTCTTTTGCAAGTGTGAAAGAAGCCTTCATTAAAACTGGAAACAGCTGTGAAAAGAATGGGATTACTAAGTATCTTTTCACTTCAAAAAGATACACAATTCCAAGACAAAATATTAATATAGATGCATATAATATAGAAACCTTTAAAGAATTTACGTATCTTGGAACAGTATTGCAAGCTGACATTGTCGAGACAACGGATATCAGAAGAAGAGTAAAAGTTGTTAACAGAAGTTATTTTGGCCTTCAACAATATCTTACTTCACGCATTTTTCTAGAGGAATAAAGTGAAAACTATATGTCACGCTAATCAAGACCGTTCTGATGTTTGGATCAGAGGCATGGACTTTGAAACTGGCTGATGAAACTTATCTAAGCACTTTCGAAAGAAAAATCCTACTTACAATATTTGGCGCTGTCTGCAAAGTCGGTCAATGGAGAAGGAGATATAATTATGAATTATAACAACTGTAGCGGAGACCCGAAAATCATAAATTTTGGTAGATCACAATGGTGCTACAAGTGCAAAGGCTTGACGACGCTGCAAAAATAGCTTTAAACCGAATCCCTGAGGGACATCGAAATTCAGGTCGGCCAAAGAAACGATACATGGACTCCGCTGAGGAAGGCGTACGTAATTGGAAGGCATTACGTAATTGGAAGGCATAAGCCAGGAGCCGAACGGCATGGAGAGAAATTTTGGATGAAACCCAGGCCAATAATTGGCTGTAGTGATACAGAGAATCTAAGATTAATGAATATCTAGATAGAGTGTAATCGAGTGGCTTTGAAGTCAAGAGGGGTTTCGGGTCCGCCATTTTGCCAGGCCCAACTTTCTTTTCCTTTAGTTTTGTTTTTGTTTCAATAATTTTTTGATGTTATATATTTACGGATTAACGGATTCGTAGGATTACTTAAGGAATACACTTTTTAATTATTCACACAAAAACTTATTTATCAAAAACCAAAGCCAATTCAATAACCACCACAAATCTTAGAGCTCACTTTATAACTTCAAAATTAATATCTCACAATTAAATTATTTATCGCTTTTTAACTCACATTTAAATCGCCACTTTTCGCATTAGGTCACTTTTTATGACTTTAGAACACTTTCATCGCTTTCCAAATCTAAACTGACTGCTTAGTGAAGTTGCAACTCTTTTTTAAATCCAAGCCATATTTCAGAGCTTTCCACCATATACTGGAGCCTACTAGAATTTTTTTAAAGTACTCCTCGAAAATTCGAAGCTTTGTCCGTTCGTTTTCATCCTAATCTAATAGTTGGCGCCATGTTAGTTTAGTACATAAATCTGTGGTCGTCTGCACCGACCAATGTTACTTCTTTTGAATAATCACTTGTTTATTATTAACTCCCCAGTATAGGGAAGTTATTGTAATCGGCCCGAAATCGAAATGTGCCCGTTGAGACTATTAATCTACATTTTGAGAACTACAAACCTGCAAAATTTCCTTTGCCTTTTAAATATTTCCTCACATCAAGGAAGCTTTTAGGGGTTGAAACTGTCCCTACATACAAATGGAACTTGGATTCATGATCAGCGACCCCGAAACCCCCCAAGAGACGATTTACGAGACGAAGTATATAAATTTTACAAACATTTTCAGTACTGCAATTCAATTCATTTTTCGAGGTAATGTAAGGGTTAGTGGTGATGAATGTTCCTAAAGGTCTACAGAAAACGAGCGGGTTGTGCAGAAAATGGTAATCCGCACTCTTGAGATGGCCAACATGGATCTAACGATATATTGAGTATACTATATGGTTTATTGTATTCTACTTATGATACCCTTTCATTTGATACCCATATCGAAAGGGTTTTGAAGAAAATGGTAACTCGCTCTATTGAGATGGTCGCCCTGGATCAGCCTATTGTGCTCTACTTATGTTGCCCTTTCACCTGATACTCATGTCGAGGGGATTTTGAAGAAAATGGTAATCCGCCTTCTTGAGATGGCCGCCATGGATATAACGACATTTTGAGTATACAGTATGCCTTATTGTATTCTACTTATGATACCCTTTCATCTGAACAAATATCGAGAGGGAAGAAAATTGTGACCCGCTCTATTGAAATGGCCGCCATGGATCAACTGCATAGCCTATTGTGCTCCACTTATGTTGCCTTTCATTTGATCTCCACGTGGAGGGAGTTTTGAGAAAAATAGTAATCTGCCCTCTTGAGTTGGCCGCCATAGATCTAACGATATATTGATTATACTATATTGCTTATTCTACTTATCATACTCTTTCATTTGATACCCATGTCAAGGGGGTTTTGAAGAACATGCTGCCCTCTTGAGATGGCTGTCGTGGATCTAACTACATAGCCAATTGTGTTCAACTTATAAACTCGTTGGAATGTGACCCGTTCTTAACGAATTGATCTTTTTTGTCAAAATCCGACATTTCGTGCGAATTTATGTTACCCTTTACAAACCTCACGAATTTTTAAAACCTTGGATGAACACTTCTTTGACGGGGAATTGTTTTCTACGAGCGACCGAAGGAAATTATAGTAGTTACCGAAAAATTTGTTTTTTCTGGTCAAGTCTAACAAGTACTTTATATTGATTAGTTTTGCTTATATCTCCGGAAAGCTTTAGAATTTCCAAAATAAGTCATTCGCTTCCCAGTATATCAGCAGCTCTTTAACACGCTGAATACGAATTCGAGCACCCTGTAAGGAACGAAATATGAAGGAAATGTTTGTTTGCTATCGTTCAGGAAAAACATATTCTCTGGAAAAATCTTGTGGCTTTACCACTATTATAGTTAACAACTTTCTTTTAGCATTATGTTCAAGAAAACAAACTTCCTCACAACACTAGCCGATGGAGAGGAAATATACATAATAACGCCAATACTACCAATCTACGATCACATCCATTATTCTCCCTCCCCGAACAGTAGAAACGGTGATAACAGAAAATATCAGGCAAAATCACTCGATAGCAAGAAGGAAGACCCAGAGTCAGCTGCAGAAATCCCGACGGAGAAGACGTCTCCAAATTTACAGAATTTAAAACTAAATGTAAAATCAGTAAAATAAAGTTGTTGTTATAATTGTATTCAAAACCGAGAGTTTATAAATTATTTTGGTTTCCCTACGGCACCCGCCCAAACAAATTGGTCCTTCGAGCCGGATACAGTGATCTCACGGATTTTAATCATTGCCACGTTGGAATACTCTACCATAACGTCGTGGGAAACTTAAAGGAATTCACCTGTAGCGGTATTGGAATTACAGCAACCCCCCGATCCAGAAGTCGCCGAGATCAGCCGCAGTTTTTAAATCCCCTTACAAAATCCCATCCTTGCCCTTTGCAAAGGCAGGTGAGTGAAGTTTTCATTTTTATCCAATTAGTGTTCTATTAAAGAATTAAAAGTTGTGGTACCTTGGAGAAATGTAATTTTTGTGTTACTCAAATTAAACGAATAAAGGTGATGTGCATTTTTTTGATCGATGGTAAAGGAATTCGCATCGCGTATTATTGATTTAATAAGGTGAATTTAAAATTTTAAAAGAATAACGGGTCAGTTTTCACCTCATGGGGCATGGTGTTTTGTCTCTCTTAAGAAGAATGTGCTAAGTCGCCGACACAAGTACAGTTCAATTTATTTTACACTAGCATAAAACCCGCGTGCCTTGCAACGCCTTTAAAAACTGTTTATTATGTGCAATGTTTTCCTTAAAAAAAAACAACAAAAAAGTCAGCTGTTATTATCCCTAAAAAGGGTTTATTATAGTGCATTTTTTAATAAATATGGTAAACAAATTGCTGCGAATATCACCTCTGCTCAACAAATTCTGCTTGGATATAGAAAAGTTACATTTTTGTCAAAAATGTGGATATAGATTGAAGATTTACCAAACTAATGTAGTGAACGAGTTTTTGAAAGATTTGTTGGAATAAGAAAGGGCCAATTTAAAAGGATAGTAGTCTTAGCTCATAATGGTCAGGCGTTTGACCACCAATTTATACTGAATTACATTCTGAAAAAGACAGACCTGAAACCCAAATTAATAATGCGAGGAACGAAAATTATAATGATGCAGTTGGAAAACATAAAATTTATCGACTCACTAAATTATTTTCCTATGAGCCTATCGCAACTACCAAAGGCCTTTGATCTACCGGCAGTGTATAAAAAAGGGTACTTCCCGCACCTATTTAACACACTCGAGAATAAGAACTATATTGGGAAATTACCGGCTGTAGAATATTACAGTCCCGACTCAATGAAAACTGAAGATCGTGATAGTTTCCTCAAATGGTACGAGAAACATAAAAATGAAGACTTTGATATGCAGCGTGATATTGTAGACTATTGCATTAGCGATGTACAGATTTTGACAGAGGCATGCTTAAAATTTAGAAAATTGATGTTACTAGAATGCAAAGTTGATCCATTTGTTGAGGCGACAACTATTGCCTCTGCATGCAATTTAGTTTTTCGGCGCAATTTTCTTAGACCGAATACTATTGGTATTATTCCAAGAAAGGGATTTAGATATGCCGATAATCAGTCAGCAATAGCAATTCAATGGCTGATATCTGAAGAAAAATGCTGAGGAATTAATATTACACATGCAGCCAAACAAAGAGAAGTTGTTATGAAAGGAGTAAAAGTAGATGGCTACTGTGCAGAGTCTAATCAAATTTTGGAATTCCATGGTTGCTACTACCATGGACACCCCACATGTTTGAAACACAACCGTGATCAACCTCTTCATGATGACCATAGCGATACTCTAAATCACTGATATGAAGTAACAACCGCAAAGACGGGGCGCTTACGTTCTTATGGATACGAGGTCATTGAGATGTGGGAGTGTGATTTTCTCAGACTGATGGACACAAATAAAGACATTCCAGCTTTAAGAGACCATCCTTTACTGGTACATTCACCTTTAAATCCTCGAGATGCTTTTTATGGGGGTCAAACAGGTAATGTTTATACACATTACGAATGCAAGCTAGGTGAAAAAATAAAATACATAGATGTATGTTCATTGTATTCATGGGTTTGCAAGTATGGAAAATTCCCAATTGGTCACCCTGAATTATATGTCGGAACAGATGCATGCTCCAAAGTTGATTTAGGTAAAATAGATGGTCTGATCAAATGTAAAATTTTACCGCCCAAAGGAATGTATCACCCCGTTCTACCGGTTAGACAGAATAATAAATTAATGTTCCCCTTATGTCATAGATGTAGTGAGGAGAAAAACCAACATCATGAATGCACACACACGGATGAACAAAGAGCTCTTACTGGAACATGGGTAATTGACGAGGTAAAAACAGCTCTAAGTAGAGGATACAAAATGCTGAATACATACGAAATATGGAGTTACAAAACTGAGGCGTACGATAAATCAAACCTTTCGGGTGGACTGTTTACTTCAATGATGAACAAATTTATCAATATGAAACAGCAGGCATCAGGATGGCCCAGCAAATGCAGTTCGGATAAAGAGGAAAAGAGGAAATACCTGGAGGAATTTCTGAAAAATGAAGGTGTAAAACTGGAGCATTCAGAAGTTAATAAAAATCCTGGGCTAAGTTAATTTTAAACTCCTTTTGGGGAAAATTTGGACAGCGAGAAAACCAACCGAAGACCAATATAATTAACAGTTCAGGAGAGTCGTATCAGTTTCTAGTAAATCCGGCAGTAGAGGTACAACATCTTCTTCCAGTCAATGAAGAAACGCTTATAGTAAACTGGAATTACAGAGAAGAAGCTGCAGAATCTCTAGGAACAGTTAACGTTTCTATAGCATCTTATACAACCGCACAGGCACTAATTAAGTTATTTAGCTATTTGGAGCAGCTTGGAGAAAGAGTTTTATATTATGACACTGATTCTGTCATATATTAGCAGAGAGGGAGAATACGATCCCCCGACTGGAGAATTCATTGGAGATATGACCGATGAGTTATAATGCTACGGTCCTGGTAGTTATATAAAAACTTTTACAAGTGGAGGCCCTAAAAAATATGCATATGCAGTTTATAGCACAAGGGATGAATCCATCAAGGTACAAAGTAAAGTAAAAGGAATCTGTCTGAATTATGAAGCTTCGCAACATGTCAATTTAGATTCAATTAAAAATATGATATTAAATGACAACGAGGAAGACCACATTCCTATCCTATCAAAAAATATTCGACGCACAAAAGATCACGAGGTAGTAACAGTTCCGGAAATAAAAAAATATAAGGTGACTGCAAATAAACGAAGATTTCTGGAAGATTTCAGCTCCTTACCATATGGGTTTAAAAGACAGAAAAGATGAGAAAATGTGTTTGAAAGGCAACAACAGAGATAAATATATGAATTTGTCGCTGCTTACACCATGCCAATTTAGAAAAATAAGATATTTGAATAAGTTTCGTGGAGTAGGCCTAATGGGGATACCACATGATAAAAAAACCGCACCAATAAACTCTACCAGGGGTTGGTGTGGAAATGAGTTCCATATTTGTTAAGATATACGAGTATAAGACATTAAAATATGTATTTCAGGGTCATTTGATATTTTCTCCTGGATCGTTAAAGTCATGAATTCGGCAACTGTTATTTTGGATATAAAATTTGTCAGTGGAGTAAATGGTCAGCTGTTTGCTAAGGAGATGGTAGTCTTACAACACGGATCACTTTTACCGAGCTTATACTACTTCAAGCCACATTTTCCGTATAGTGAATTGACACCAAGAGCTCGTTGGCAGGATGATTTCAACTTTAGGGAAATTCATCGTATCGTTTACGAGAAAATAATTTTACAATCAATCGATGCCAAAAAATTCAATCCACCATTATTCATAAACAAATTAATTTTTTGCAAAAATATTCATGTCGTGACTTGAGACTACCAAGTAGATTAGTTTTTGCAGCTTGGTTTTAATTTTGCTTTCAACGTCGAATCTCATGAGCTCACTTGAGAAATTTCTACCCTATTGTTAATTTATGACAGTTGTCATAGACCCAGACAGGGGTGCCATTTTCAATAAACTCACAAACTGTGAAACATATATACACAAAAATGTAAATTTAGATCAAAGTAGCCGTTAACGATAACTTTAACAAACGGTTGGGTGGTGCAACTCATTTTTACAAACTGTAGCTTTAACAACTTTGTTATTGTTAAAGTTAACTTTAACAATAACTTTAATCAATGATTTGGTGCAACTCACCCTTGCTGTTATTAATTATCCAATTTATTATTTTCAAATGAAAATTTTAAATATTTTTATAAAAAAATTAAAAAAGCATCTAGAAAAGTTTTGTTTAAATTATTACATATTTTGAATAATAAAAATTGCAAAGAGCATAGCATATTTTAATAAGTGGTTAATATTATTTCTGTTTCTTTTGTTTAAATTATATTATATATTTTTATATTTTCCCTGTATTATTTATTTCTTATCTTTCTTATTTTTATTCTTTTCTTATATTTTAGTTTATATTTTAAATGATCTCAAAATATTTTAACAATTGTGCAAAGAGATACTAATATTTTTATCGGTCATATTTAAAACAAAGCTTAAAATGTAGTATTTTTGATTATATTAGTTTTGATTATTTCAAAGAAATTATTTTTAACGAGACACTACTTTTATCTATTTTTATAAGGATCGGATATTTATAAATAAAATAAAATAAAATAAAATTTGTTTACAGAAAGATGTTTATAATGTTATGTTCAAGGTTTTCGCATTTCTATATCTTTTGATCTGTTTTTAGAGGTGTTTTCAATTGTTTTCGAAAAAAAAAAAAATTTTGTTGTCTGTAATAACCCTCTTTACGTGACAACGTCATGAGAAAACATTGACGAAATGATTGCATACTTGAATCATTTATATTAAATTATCATTATTTTGTATGGATACAAAAAGGAGTGAAATGAAATATTCATTTTGATTGATAAATTAGCTTTTATTTGCACTAATGAATTCAAATATGTTTATTACTTTAATGAACAGATTATTTACAAGTAACAATGTGTAGTAACAAATTCAATTACAGCTTTTATACATGTCTGATATTTAACTTCTTGCAATCTGTGTTATTCTGTTAAGGATAGGTCGATGATAGGAAAAGTATGAAATGAATGGGAGTGTTTCAAGTGTAATGTGCCTTGAAAAAGTCAAATCGAGGGTTGTTCCTCTCAGCGTTGTTGACTTAATAACATCTGATGTGCATTCGAAATTGTACAAATCCTTCATGAATTTGAGGAATGTATCATCATTTTTCACGTTTGTGTTGAAGTCGTCACAAAGAAGATTTGGTACATTGGTATCAACTTGCATGATCGGATGCACATACTGCCTGTTATGCACGTACGGAAAGAGTGCTTGGTGCAGCAATACACTAATGTTTGAGACACTTGCTCCAGGATGAGTATACCCTGCGCCAAATACAATTTTAAACGTTGTATCAGCAGTGAAGCATGTAATTTCAGCCAAGCAGACCTCGCCTGTGTTTCTGATGAGACGAGTTGTGTCCGACAATTCAACGTGGTGAACTTTGGCCGTGATGTTAATTTTCGATAGATTGCCACTCCACCAGCTGCGTTTGTATCAGAATCCGATCGATTATTCTGCCTGGTTATACATTATTGATTGGAACTGCATCAAAATTGTCATGCTTCCACGTTTCAGTCAATACCAAATAATCCGATCTTGGTATCACGGGATCCGTTTCAATATCGGCGAAGTACGCAGACAAACTCTGAACATTAAGGTTTGTCACTACAGTTTGCCCAGCGTTGTTACCGTCATCACAAAATTTCACTGCTTTCGAAGTGATTGTATGAAGGGCGTGTCCACGGAGTCGAATGTATTCGTTACGGACATCTCGCGTAGTCTGTGAGTCGCAAGCCGTCTATATTCAGCGCCACGTACACCAACTGTTGTGGTTGCTCCGAGGAGTATTTATAAACAATAACAGTAAACGTCCCACCTTGCGACTTGTGAATGGTAATAGCACAAGCAGGAACGCAAGGAAACTGTTTTCGTTTGCATTTCACAGTTTTCGTCAGTGTAATGTTCACTATTTTCTTATACACCGGCACCCAGTTAGGAGACAGAGTGTTTGGCTTGCTTTGCTTATTGTTGACAATTTGACTTTAATCTAATTAAATATTGACAATTTTAATCAAATTTTTAAGATTACTACAATCAAATTTTTAAAATTACTACGGGACATAACGGACAATAGTCATCATTTTTCGTGCATGCAGCCGGCGCTCATCGTTTTAATAGACGTCACGTCAAAAATCCGATTGCTCTTGGAGTTTTGGTTCTTGTTATTAACATTCAGTGTAGTCTTGTAAGAATCTTACCCGTTTGCCAGTTATTTTCGGTGGAGGAGTAAGTACAAATGTTTTTCTTGGTTTGGGTGTTGGGCGTATCTCCTCCTCTAGTTCGATACCGTTGTGGGGGATTTCTTGTGAAAATTTTGCCTTTCTCCTGGAAAGTGTTATGATTAGAACGATTATGATCGCTATTAGAATTGATAACGTTGCATATGATACGGTGTAGTGATGGATGTCATGTCTATTTATATTGTTTAACGTGTCTTCTTCTTGTGTCTTTTGCTGCGAGATTTCTTTGGATATTTTTGTTAGTTCTCCATTAACTAATATTTTTATGAATGTGGGGGTTTCTTTAGAGTAGCTAATATTTTGGGTTTGAATTGATCTAATTATGGTAGTGAAGTTTAACTAGGGAATGAAGAAGTTTTCTATAGGTGTTATATGTTGTTGGTGGCTGTGTAGGTCGAATTCGTTGGCTCTAATGTTACAGTTTGGGCTCATTGTTACTATTCCTGTTCCTTGTAATGTATGCGTGGTGATTCTTCCTTTGCCAATTTCATCTATTGATAATTGGTGTTCGATTGCGTACAGCCAAGCATTTGGTTTGGATAACTGTATCCAAAATATTGTTTGGTTAATTGCTAGTATTTTGCACTGTGAAGTAATGGGTTCTCTTTTTAATATGTTGATTTCGCATTGTAGATTATTGGCTAATGATTTGTAGATGGGATGCATTTAAATACAATAATATTGGTTTTCATTTGTTCTTGTGCAGCTCTTGAGTTCTGCTGTTGATAATCCATAATAATGTTCGCGGTTATAATCAACCATTAAATAATCGAAAAAAGCTGTATGAATATGTACATTCGTTCGTACAGAGTAGGAAATGGGCACAGTCGGAAGATTTGATACGGGTTTCTAAATGGTAGTGGTAGTTTTAATTCGAAGATTATTTTATCATTTATAATAACTGCTGATATTTTACTGAGTTGGTATATTTGGCGGATGGTATTTCCAGTTTGGTTTATTGGAAGCGCTAATGAATCTGGTATTTCTCTTCGAATTTATGCTAATAATAGTTCCATTTGAGAAGGCAGTATTATTGTAGGGGGGATTTGTCCATGTTGAGTGTCTGTTACGAGGTTTATTGTCGTTATTTGTATATTTTAGTAGCGGATAACCATTAGCGTGAGTAGGGATATTAAGGATTCCAATTCTATTGCTAGGGTGTTACCCGCGATTTCGGCAAATGCTTTGTTTAGATTACTTTTGAATAGGATTAATTTGTCGTTAAATGCATTAATTTCGTTTTCTATTAGGGTAATTCCATGCCAACTCAGCATGAGTGTCCACCCGCACATCACGGATTTTAAATTCAACTTCAGTGGCGTGTTCTACACTTAAAAACAACACATTTTGCCAAAAATAAAAATTTTTCATTGATTCTATTGATTTTTATAATCGATTTTTTATTTTATGTTTTTATCGAAGTCAGAAGTCACAATAATTGAATTTTCTTCTAAATTTGCAAATAGTGAACAGTAAAAAATGTAAAAATGTACTATTCTGATAGGAAACTTTCTGACGAATCGATTAATGGCATTTTCGAAGCGAAATTTTTAGATCTAATGGTCCAAAATGGCGTTTTTTTGAAAAAAATCACCCTTTTTTCAACTTAAAATATCTCAAAAAGGGATATCTCAAAAAATTTTGTTTTACATGAAATCGCAAGGGTTTTAATTGAACTTTACGAATATATCATGGTCTTTTGTACTTTTGGCCAACCAAGTTGATTTTCAGGCTATTTTAGTTCAAACTCTGAATTTTCACCAAATGAAGTGATTTTTAATATGTTCTATCGCTATATTTTGCAAATACCGGGAAAAAGGCTAATAACAAACATTTTCACCGAACACACAGTTTTTCAGCATATATCTTAATCAATCAAAAAAATTATATGTAATGCAATTTAAGTAAAAAAGTACTATTAAGTTTTATTTGTGATGAAGTAACGTTTGCGTTTTGTATCAGACTGCAAAAAAAATGAAAGCATTTCAATGAAAAGGCATTTGAAACTTCATTTTCTAAATATTTAATTAATCTTTTCATAATACAAAAGAAAATTCTATATTTATCAAACTGGTACAAAGGTATCAACTTGTTCCGGGAACATAGAAATTTTTATTAATGAATGAAACAAAACAAGTTTTTACTAATAACAAAGTTTAATTAACCGAACGACTCAAACTGTTGACAAGTACTGAATATTTAATTTAATTTTAACTTACTTCTAGGTGAAAATATTCTTACACATAATTTGCTTGATTAGCACAATTGATTTGCGCGTGCACGGTGTCCATTTGCACCCGCAAGTTTCCATTAATCTATAAATTCCGCCTGGCGGATATCCGCCGCATGCAGGTATCAAATTATAATTATGCATCAATATTTTTCTTTTGGTAATCAGGTTGAACTTGATTGCAGGTGTTGTATCAAGACTGACGACTTTACATTGTATGATTTGATCGGATAGAGGGTCTCTATCATTAATTCCAGCGCACACTTTTAGGGTATAAACTACATGCCCTAATTTACTTCTGCGGGCCGCTAATGGATCCACGATCCACACTTTTGGCATGAAGTTGCTGGAACTGAACCTAGGTCTTCGCCGACGGTTCATCCACAACTTCATAATAGTCAACACTAACAAAGCTATACTCGGTGCGGACTTCCTCACGAAGTTAGAACTCATCCTCGACTTCAAAATGCGAGTATTAGTTGACTCACAGACCAGTCTTCAGACTGACGTCTGTGCAACTGGTGAGTATATGATAGTATATGATCGAGAGCTTTGAATGAGAACATCTTGGCAAATATAAAGAATTGTTAATGAAGTACGCTTCTTTAACACAACCACTTAATTTTGACCTACCGGTTAAACACAATGTGCAACATCACACTGTTACTAATGGGCAATTACCTTCGTTACCGCTCGTAGACTCCATCCTGAGAAGCTCAAGGTGGCGAAATTGGAGTTTGAACATATGGTTTAACTAGGGATTTGTCAACCATCGTCGTCTCCCGCAGCATCTCCACTTCATCTGGTCCCTAAACGGGATACAAATGATTGGAGGCCATGCGGCGACTGCCGTCGCCTTAATGCAGTCACGGTGCCGGATAGATATCCTATCCCGCACATTCACAATTTCTCTGTGAACCTTCACGGATGCACGATTTTTTCGAAGGTGGATTTGGTGCGTGCGTACCACAACATCTCCATTGCACAAGAAGACGTGCATAAAACTGCCTTAATAACACCCTTTGGTTTGTATGAGTTCACTCGCACGCCATTTGGGTTGAGAAATGCAGCCCAGTCATTTCAAAGATTTATGAATGAAGTCACAAGAGACTTAGACTTCATTTATGTCTACCAAGATAGAGGGTTAATGATAGAGGGATAGAGGGTGAAAATGTTTGTTATTAGCCTTTTTTCCCGGTATTTGCAAAATATAGTGATAGAACATATTAAAAATCACTTCATTTGGTGAAAATTCAGAGTTTGAACTAAAATAGCCTGAAAATCAACTTGGTTGGCCAAAAGTACAAAAGACCATGATATATTCGTAAAGTTCAATTAAAACCCTTGCGATTTCATGTAAAACAAAATTTTTTGAGATATCCCTTTTTGAGATATTTTAAGTTGAAAAAAGGGTGATTTTTTTCAAAAAAACGCCATTTTGGACCATTAGATCTAAAAATTTCGCTTCGAAAATGCCATTAATCGATTCGTCAGAAAGTTTCCTATCAGAATAGTACATTTTTACATTTTTTACTGTTCACTATTTGCAAATTTAGAAGAAAATTCAATTATTGTGACTTCTGACTTCGATAAAAACATAAAATAAAAAATCGATTATAAAAATCAATAGAATCAATGAAAAATTTTTATTTTTGGCAAAATGTGTTGTTTTTAAGTGTAGAACACGCCACTGAAGTTGAATTTAAAATCCGTGATGTGCGGGTGGACACTCATGCTGAGTTGGCATGGAATTACCCATTATCGCTGTTGTTTTATTGAATAGATTTGTGGTTGATTCGATAATTAGTGTCTGGTTTTTTATAAGGTCCTACTTTGGTTATCAGACAAGTTTTGTATTTGTGAATCGTAGAATTCTGCGTCGTTCTCATTCAATGTTCTAAAAAGTGTTTTCGATATTACCCCGACGATGTTAAGTAACCCCCTTTTTTTCTCCTTTTTGGTGATAGTATCTCGTTTCGTGATTCTATTTCCGATAGAATTATGTTTAATTGCGGGACATTAGTTTCACAAATGTTTTTTATTATTTGTTCGTTATAAAAAATGGAACACAAGGAATTTATGTCTGTTATGATTTGTTTCAAGTTGTTGAATTCACTTAAGAATATTGTCATATTATAAAACGATACTATTTTTCACTCTTTGCTATATAAAGGACCCCGCACAAATTATATGGAAACGTGCTTTCGGTCAAATTGGCTGAAATTTTACTATGTTGTAGCTGACATCGTCCTGATCAAAAGTGTTCATGGGCACGAAACCCAAAAATTAGATCTTTTGGTTTTTTCAGGTACTTTTAGGATTTACCTCTCTTTTGCCTCCTACGGCCCCAAAAGAAGTCGTAGGAGGCTCCAGGACCCCTCAATATTTTCGTAACGGTACCTACTATTAGTAAAAAATACCAGAAAAATCCCCCCTTGCTTCTAAGGGGGCCAGGGGGCTGGCCGTATGGCTGCAACCGGTAAAATGCACTTATGCACTTTTTAAAGCTTGGAATTGAGAATTTTTTGAGGCACCTACAAATCGATGTAATTAGAGCCCCAGGTGAGGTGCAATGACTTTTTTTTGATGATGAATTATTACAATGTAATTAACTAGTTTTATAATTTAGACATGGGTGGCGTACATAGGGTGCATATAGGAGGGTGGCAAACTTTCAGGACCCTTTTTGACCCCCTTAGAGAGAAATGCGGATTTTTATATTATTTTTGCGTAATTGTACGATTAATTACGAAGATTTTCCGTGGTCTCCGAGCTTCCTACGATTTTTTTTGGGGCCGTGGGAGGTAAAAGTATAAAGTGCATAAGTGCATTTTACCTGTTGCAGCCATACGGACCGCCCCCTGGCCCCCTTAGAGGCAAGGGGGGATTTTTCTGATATTTTTTACTAATAGTAGGTACCGTTACGAAAATGTTGAGAGGTCTTGGAGCCTCCTACGACTTGTTTTGGGGCCGTGGGAGGCAAAAGAGAGGTAAATCCTAAAAGTACCTGAAAACCCCAAAAGATCTAATTTTTGGGTTTCGTGCCCATGAACACTCTTGATCAGGACGATGTCAGCTAGAACATAGTAAAATTCCAGCCAATTTGACCGAAAGCACGTTTCCATATAATTTGGCCGGGGTTCTTTGCTTTACCAATTTCCTCAAAGAAGATCCCTGCTGTTTCATTTATTTGCCGGATATGCAGCTGTTATGAGACTGCTTTATGTACGGCGAGGAAGAGTATGGTATAGTGTATGATTGCATGCATATCTGGAAAAGAGAGATGACAGTTAAAATTGGACGCAGGAATTTGTGAATAAAAAATAGAATCAGATCGAAAGCAAAAACAAAAATAGCCTATATTTGTTACAAATCTAATACAATTTTTTAATGTTTTTCTTCTTAGTTTTTTTTTTTTTTTTTTTTTATCCATTCATCCATCACTAGGTTTTAAATAGTTTTATATCGTTGTTGTGAATTCTTTTATTTTTATTTCCAATTTTTAAAGTGGAGTTTTCTGGAGAGGTTAATTGAGATGATTTCGTAAGGGCCTGACCATAATGGTGCGAATTTATTTTCTTTATTTCTGTTTTTTAACAACACTTTATCGCCTGGGCTGAATAATTTTTCCTTGGCCGTTTTATCATCAGGGGCGGATGGGCCATACGACGAACCGGGAAATTTCCCGTTGGGCCGGCTGTTCAGAGGCCCGCAGGGCCGGTGGCTGAAAGTACGTCTAAGTCAAGGGTGGGCAATCCTTTTATAACATGCGCAAAAATAAACTTTACGTTTTTTCCGCGGGCCGTAATAGTTAATTGGCATCTTGTTATGACCTGTAATTTTTTAATCTGCATTTGAAGTGACAGATCTTTAATGTGGTAAATTACACTATCCATCACTGGGTCCTAAACTCAAAAACGTTATAAAAACTGTATAGTTTGGATAGCCACGCACCGCCCAGGCTTTTTACAACAGTGTGTATCCGGCCTGTGTGCGTCTTGAGATTCGAAGTCATGACAAAATGGCCAAGTGAAAGGAAACGTATCGTTGCAGCTGCGGCCTTACTGGTATTATTTAGAATTAAGAAATTAAGGAAGAAATTAAAAATAAGCTCGCTCGTTCACTCTATTGTTCATGCTCGTCTGTTTTCATACGGACGATCGCCCAGCCCTACGCCCCGCTACAGATATACCAACGCTTCTACAAAAGGCACTCGTCACATGGTGCTCCGTACGCGTCTGTTTCTAATATCACGCGCCGTGGAAGTCAGCTTGAGAATTAAATTCACTACGAAGAGGTTTAGAGCGACATACTCGCGTGAGCAAAACGAGGGCACGAAGGGGGAAGACCGACGATAGTGGAAATGGCAAGGACTTTTAAGATTCCAAAAGAGAACCAATTTTTTTTGCCAATTTCAGGAGAAATGAGTGAAGAAAATGTCAAGTGGCACTTCGAAATCCTGAGATTCAGAAAGACGCAATGGATGCCAGTTCAAAATTAGTACTAAATTATGAACATATGTACATACGTGCTGTTATGTGCGTTTAATTCTCAATTTAAACTAGACAATTTACATAAAACAATTAAAATTTAGTTATAATTTCTTCAAAAGTTCTCGCGGGCTGGATAAAAACTTTTGCGGGCCGGAGAGAAACTGTCGGCAGGCCGGGGGGGAGGGTTGCCCACCGTTGGTCTCAGTGATCTACCAACCTATCTTCATAAACATTTACTTACTGAAAATAAAGAATCGGAATGAACTTTTCATTTTCTTAACAAATTTTTGAAGGATTTTTGCACATTTTTTCTGTATTTACAAGATTATTTGCCTATATAACTAAGCAGCAAAAAATGGAGTTTTTATATAACTCCTTCCGACTGCAAATAAATAACTCTCAAACTTTTATGTTTTGTTTATTTTGTGGTATAGATGTTTTCAAACTCCGTGACATTTGGCGCATGCTGGAGAACAAAGCTCTTAAAAATGCTAAAAATCTTGACAAAAGCTTCATTTAGCTCCTCCTATCAAATCACTTATTTTCATTTAATCAGCCACGGCTGCGTATTGCTAGATCGAGGTGTATTTTTCTGGCGCTTTAATGATTATTTAAAAAATTTAAAAATTCTGAGTGAAAAACGTCGTAACACCCTGTAAATGTATACTTTAGCCATATCCGGAAATTAAAAAAAGGGCAGACAAATATTATTTCCCCGGCCGCTAAGATGTTGCCCATCCGCCCCTGTTTATCATAATAAGTTTTTGATTGCTCCTTGTTGATCATTGCAGTTTCCTTGGCTATTTGGAAACTATGCTGGAGACGAGCTTGTAGCTCATTCGCATAATTTTCGTAATTATAACAGATGGAAGGGGATGATTTTAAATTTGTGGGAATGCCTGCAGGAAATCCGTAAAGTAGCTCATGTGGAGAATAGCCGGTACTTGAGTGAGGTACTGTACACGAACATTGCGTACGGTATCCAAGTATCCCAGTCTTGAGCATCTTTGAGAGTATAAGATCGAAGGTACTCTGCTGAAGTGCGGTGGGCCTTTCAAGGGCCCGTTTGTTTGTGGATGATAGGCGGTGGTTTTTAATTTTTTTTATCTTTAGCGTGAGGTACCTTGCTGACCTCCGGTTGGCAAAATGTGAAAATCTATTAGAAGTTGTTTTATATCGTCTTGTGATGAAATAGTATTGGATCATTGTATAGGGTGACTTTTATATTTTCATCTTCTAGCATGCTTTGAAGGATTTCTTTTATTACTGAACATGTTTTTACATCGGGAATTTGGATTGAGATGTAGATATGGTTTATAGAGTTAGATTTTGCTTGTTCGATAATAATTTCTGATAAGACAGATCTTGAGTTTTCTTCATCTTTGCTCGTCTGGAGCGGTAGATCTAGTTTTGAGATATAAAAGGTAGTGGTATTATGATGGAAGAGTTTTATTTTGTTTACATATTCCTTATCGTCTTTGAGGTTCAATCTGCATTTTAAGATTGTTTCGACTTCCGTGTTTGTCATGGGCAGAAGAAAGAATTTATGATTTATGTTTTTTGTTAACATGAGAGATCTTTTTTCTTGTATGAGATTTGTAATGGAATCATTACTGGGTGAAGCTGAAGGTTGAAGCTTATCTGTAGCAGGATGGGAATAATTTTGTGTATTAAGTCTAGATATATCTAATAGATTTTTTGCTTGATTTCTTGTTAGTACGTTTATGCATGCTCCTTTATTATTGGTACAAGTTTCGCTTTCTTCTATTGCTCTACTTAATGCATCGGCGTTGGTGTTGAGCTTTCCTGCCTTGTAAATAGTTTTATAATCGTATTCTTCAAGGCGGATTCTCCAAGGCATTAGGCGGGAGGAATGATCTTTGAGGCTCATGAACCATACTAATGGCTTATGGTCTGTTACAATAGTGAATGACCAACCATAGACGTAAGGACGGAATTGTTCTACCGCGTATATTATCGCAAGTAGTTCTTTCTCAATAATTGAGCACCGTGTTTCTGCGCTGTTTAAAACACGGCTGGCGTAACAAATGGGATGTTCATTTTATGATAAGACAGCGCCGATTGCCAGGTCACTTGCATCTGATGTGACACAAAATTCCTGATTAAAATCTGGGTAGGCAAGTATTGGCGATTCTGTCAATTTGTCTCTTAATTCGCAGAATGCATTATCGCATATTGCGTCAAAATTAAACGTCACATCTTTTTTCAGAAGATTTGTTAGCGATTTTGCGATTTTTGAAATTTTTTGGATAAATCTTCTGTAATATCCGACGAGTCCTAAGAATGCTTTTGTTTCTTGGGGGCGTGGATAAGATTTCAGAGCTTTAATTTTGTTTGGGTCTGGTTTGACACCTTTTTCTGTAATTATATGGCCTAAATAAGAAATTTCTTTGCGCATGAAGTGACATTTTTCAGGCTGCAACTTTAGGTTGTGTGAGCGGAGGCGAGTAAAGAGTGCCATGAGAAGGTTGTTGTGGTCTTTAAGATTGTATCCGTGCACGACAATATCGTCCATGTACACAAAGCAATATATTCCTTGTAAGCCTGATATTGCATTATTCATGGCACCCTGGAACGTTGCTGGAGCAGCTTTTAGGCCGAATGGCATACGATTATACTCGTAGTGGCCATAGGGTGCGCTAAAAGCAGTTTTTTCCCTACCGTTCGTGTTCTTGAGTATTTGATGAAATCCGCTTGCCAAGTCGAGAGTTGTAAAATATTTAGATTTCCCCAACTGGTCTAATATGTCAGTAATATTAGGCAGTGGGTATGCATCGCCGGTCGTCATGTCGTTAATTCGGCGGAAGTCCACTACAACTCTTCACTTTTTATTTCCTTGTTCTTCTGGTTTCTTTGGAACCATTCACCCTTACTGAATTCCACGGGCTTTTTGAAGGACGTATTATTTCGGAAGTTATCA
This sequence comes from Thereva unica, assembly GCA_949987705.1. Taxonomy (NCBI): domain Eukaryota; kingdom Metazoa; phylum Arthropoda; class Insecta; order Diptera; family Therevidae; genus Thereva; species Thereva unica. The sequence goes on along the minus strand of OX465281.1, from coordinate 164,738,828 downwards.
TTTGCTCTATTTGCCGGTTGATTTCGGCTCTCTGAGCAGGTGGTTTGCCGTCCAACGTCGGAATCATATGAGTTGCTGCATCTGTATATGTTAGAAAATCTCCTTCTAGGTGAAAAAGATCTTTTTTTTTTATGTGGTAGTGCTAAGCTCAGGAGTCACCCTTTGTACTACTAGTCCGTCATGTCATTTGTCACGTCATGGTGCAATGTCTAGCAGTAAGCTTAGTACGGGGGAGGGGTGGGGGGAATAGGTTAGGGATTATGAAGGTACGGAAGGGTATTGAAGAAGGTGGTGATGAACCCTGCGTTTGAACTCTTGGATGTTGTAGGAGCTCGGAAATACCGACTGCGAGAGATTATTCCACAGTCGAGTTGTTCTATTTACAAACGAATTCATATCTTGTTGAGTGCGTGAAAAGGGTAGTTGCAGGTGCAGGGAATGGGACGAGTGGGCTAATCTGGTGTTGCGGGTATAAGATTACCGTGGAGGCAAAAGAGCGTTTAACTCGAAGGAACAGTCACTATGATAGTAGCGATAAAATTTTGTCAGTGCTGCTACATTCTTACGGTGGCATAGGGGGTCGATGGTGGAGCAAGCCTTGAATTCCTTACAGATTTCGCGAATACTCTGTGCTTCCTCTGTGTGGCAGGGATCGAGCAAAATAAGATCTTGAAGTTTTTTTATTCTTCCTTTGATTGGATCTTTCTCATTGTTATGGGCCGTCCACACTATGCGGACTTGAATCCCACGCGCTTTTCGCTATACGGCCTCAGCCAAAAGCGCGCATGAGCTTTAAATCGTGAGCAAATTGAGAAAGCAAATCAATTTTCATATGAAAGGCCGTACGCGTTTCTGAAAAGCCCGTATTGTGTAGACGTAAAATGTACCTTTTTAAGCACAGCCTTTTGTCCGTGCCGTTTGGTCGTGCTGCCTTTGCCATTAAAAATATCACAAAAAAGCCATTAAACTCTATATGAAAAAAAGAGGCAAAAGCGCGTATGACCTAAGACCGCGTAGTGTGGACGCACCATTAGGCGAGACAATAAGGTAGTTGTATAAATGATCGAGTTTAGGTTTGATTTCGCAAGGGTTAAAAACTACATCTAATTCGGATGTGCTGAGTATGGGAACTTGAGCGACACCGTTGACTGGTTTTATCATTGCGTTACCTAACTTAACTCCAGGAATGATTTCTGTTTGTAGACAAAGGAATTCTTGAGTGGAATTTATGGGAATTTCAATTGTTGATTCCGATCTAGCCGGAATTGTTACTGTGTTTGAATCCTTCGTTATTTGGTTTCACTTTGTGGTCTCGGACTAGTGACAGTTCGCGATTCCGATTCTTTCGGAATTAGAGGGCTCATGAGTTTTGGATCCCTTATGTGGGAATTGTGATTAGATTCCCCTTTGTGAGGAATTTGAAAAGATGTGTTTTCATAGTCTAGTTTTGAAGATATTGTCGGGTCGTTGACGTTTGTTAATGATTGCCGTTCTCTCGTTATTTTGAAAGAATTTAATATAACAGATTCCCTAGAGCCTTGATTTTTGTTCCTTAGATATGCTTTAGGGTAGATCGAGCGAAATTGCTCTACTGAGACATTATTTTCATAGTCTATGTTTGCCTTGTGTCTTGTTAGGAAATCATGACCTAGTATACCGTCTTGTTTCAAGTTAGTGTCGCTGGCCACTATTTAGAATGGGTGTTCTATTATAAAGAGAGTATTCCCTGATTTTATAGATATGTTAGCAAATATTGTCTCTGCTGTATTTGAAGATTGTGTATAAAGGTGTCCAGATTGCAGATTATATTCTTGTGATACATAGCACCTGTTTTAATAGGACAAATTTTCATTACGCTTATTTCTGAACCTGAGTCGACAAGAAAGGTAGTGAAGCTTTTTGTGCAAATATCGACGGGTAAAACTGCACTAACTGATTTTTTGTTGATAATTACTGGAATACGAAGAATATATGTACTTTAAGGATCGCTTTTTGATATGAGATTTGACGTGTATTTGGGCCTGTGTTTTGAATGGCGGGGAGATGGCTCTTCCTGCTCCTCGCTGGCTGTCGTTTCCCAAATCGCCTGATGATTGAATTTCGTCATTTTCGGCTCTTGGTTCGAGTGTGTGTGTTATTGTGTTGATATTGCTAGAAAATTGGAAATTATTCCTTTCTCGGTTGCGAAGTGGGAATGCGATGTTAAATGAAGTTGGTTTAGATTCCTTTGGACTTTGGTTTAGATTCCTATTGCTACTTGTGTTACCATTTCGAGCGTTGTTTCTAGCGCTTTTTCTGCACTCTGCAATAGAGTGTCCTGTTATGTGACAATATCTACATATAAGAGGTTGTGTAGATGAGGAATTATTATAATTATTAGAATTATTTATTTTTTGAAAGTTTGAGCTATTTGATTTTTGCGTGGAGGTAGAGGGGTCTGACCTCCAGCAATTGTTAGCTAAATGCCCTGTTCGGTTACACTTGAAGCAACGCGGGTAAGAGTTGTTTTGTTTATTTGGTGATGAGTTTTGTCTAGTTACAGCTTTGTTTTTCATCCGCTCAGCGTGTTCTAGAATATGATCTCTGATTGATGTGAAGGTTTTCTCGGGGTGGATGACCGCCATGGTTTGGAGTCGCTCTTTTAGCAGGCCATCTTCGACTGCTCTAACTGCTTGTTTATCGTTGTCCTGTAAAAGGGATTCCACGAGTCTTGGATCGCTTGTATACTTGAATGTGGCGTCATTTAGTTGTGACAACGTCACGTTGACCCGTTAGAGGTAGTTTTTTTCGTCTTCAGCTAATTTATGCTGGGTGCTTGCGAGTTTTGCGTGCAGGGTAGATCTTTCCACTTTGCATTCAAATATTTTTGTTAGAAGATCCTTCAAATCTGGCCAGTTTCCGATTCTGTTGTACTTGTATACTTCATATGCTTCATTTGATAATCTGCTTATTACGAAAATAAAGATTTTTTATTTTCCGGTGTGATTGCTGTTGTGTATATATTATCACAACAGGTGAGGAATTTGTGGATATCTTTAGAATCACCACTAAAAATAGGGATTACCGATTTTGCTTCCGAGAGAGAGAAGGATGGTGTGTGGATGGAGATTGAGTAGTAAAATTTTGCGTCGGCGGAGTGAAAGTATTCTGAAGATGACTGTTTGGAAGTCGATGACTTTGAGCAGAAGCGGTGTTTAAGCGTTCGTTAAGCTGCTCCTTTAGCAATATGATTAGTTCTGTGTAATCAATATTTATCCAGGGTTTGTATTTGATGTTCTAGCCATGCTCGACTAGCGGTTGTTAAGTTATTCTCGTTTATTTTGTGTATGGCGCGAACTTTGTTGGTAAGGGTATGTCATTGGTGTCGTTGATGTTTTTATTTTCTGTTATTTCTGTCAGTTGCTAGTGCTTTGGTATCTGCTGGCCATTTTTGGTTGTGGTATGTAATATGGGTTGTTTGCGTGATCTGTCTGTAAGGTAAGGGAGTTAAGTCTGTCTGGAAATGCTGCTCCCGCACTTCGGTACCAAGCCTGTATGATTTTGTATTGCCCTTTCTGTTTCCTGGGCTTGTTTCCACAATTCCTCTAACTTTTGTATTTTTCCTGTTACCATCACTGCTGTTCTTCTAATTTTTGAAGATTTTTTTTTGTTTTGTTTTATATGAAAAAACCAAGCTTAGGTGTAGCCCTTTATACTACCAGTCCGTCATGACATTCAGTTCAATGTCTAGTAGTAAGCTTGGTTTGAAGAATAGAGGAGAATAGGAAAGGTTAGAGGGGATTCTGGAGGGTGTAGAAGAAAATGACGATGAACCTCACGTTTGAACTCTAAGGTGTTGTACGAGTTCGGAAATACTGACTGCGGGAGATTATTCCACAGTCGAGTTGTTCTATTCATAAACGAACTTTTAAACCGTATTGTGCGTGAACGAGGGGGCTGTAGGGTATGGGGGTGAGCCGAGCGGGCTAGTCTTGTGTTGCGGGAAAAGTATTGCCGTGCAGGCAGGAGGTCCTGAATTTCAGTGGAACAGTCGCCATGGTAATAGCGATAAAGTATGGAGAGGGCTGCTACATTCCTACGGTGGCCTTAGGTGTCTAAGGAGGCGCGAAAGGGGCCATCACCAATGAGTTTGAGGGCACGATTTTGCACCTTATCGAGACAAGCCAAGGTGGTTTTTGGGGCGCCTGCCCAGATATGCGAGTTGTATTCGAGGCGCGGCCGAATGTAGGATTTGTATATTGTACCCCATGCGGCTGGCTGGAGGAGGAACTTGCAACTCTTGAGAAATCCAAGGCATTGGGAGGCTTGTTTTGCGATTTGAAATATGTGATCATTCCATCGCAGATGCTCCGTTAAAGTTACCCCTAGGATGTTGAGAGTTGAGTCAGCCGTTAGATTCTCTTTATCCACTGAAATAGGAGGAAGGTCGGTACAATTTTTGTTGGAGATCAGACAGTACTTCGTTTTTGTGGCATTGAATTCGACGCGGTTCATTTCGCCCCAATGAAGAAATGATTTGATATCCCGGTTGATCGAAGTCGACCAGTTGACGGTGGTAAAGACAAGGTCTGGCACGTGCTTGTCTTATATTGTCGAAGGAGTAAGAGAAATTCAGAGTACCGTCATCAGCGAAGCAGTGAAGTGGGTTGGAGGGGATTGAGAGCAGATCATTAATGAAGATTAGAAAAAGTGCGGGTGAGAGAATTGACCCCTGGGGAACTCCGGCCGAAATGACATGTGGGTTGGATTCGACGCCATCCAATACTACCTTGATTGAACGGCCTGAAAGAAAGCTCTTAATCCAGTTCCTTAGAAGTGTATACCAATAGCTTGGAGTTTATTCAACAGAGCTGGGTGACATACTCTGTCAAAAGCCTTTGATATATCTAGAGCAACTAGGCTAGACTCACCAAAGCTGTGAATGCTTTGGTTGATACGCTCGGTTAAACACACAAGCAAATCGCCAGTAGACCGTTTAGATCTGAAGCCGTATTGCCTGTCGTGTATAATTTGGTTGGATTCTAGATATTTCATCAGCCTTTTATTGATTATTGTCTCCATGATTTTGGAGAGAACAGAAGTAATTGTTATTGGGCGGTAGTTTAAGGGGTCGCTGGCTTCACCTTTTTTTGGGATTGGCTGAACATGAGCTAGTTTCCAAGAGTCGGGATAAACTCCGGAGAAGTAAGGCAGGGCAAAAAGTTTGCGCAGAGGTTTAGCCAAAGGTGAGGCACATTTTTTAAGTACCATAGGGGGGATTTTGTCAGGACGAGTAGATTTATTGGCGTCGAGTTCTTTGAGACACCTAATTACCTCGCGAGTCCTGAAGTGAACTCCGTCCATTGAGTGGGTGGTATTCTCGAGAGTGGGGGGTGACATAGCAGCATCGGGTAGAGAAGAATTTGCGGCGAACAGAGAAGCTAATAGTTCGGCCTTGGGTTTGCTTTCTGTTATTACTTCCTTGTTGTGAATAAAAGGAGGTGTTGAGGAGGAAGTAAAATTCTTCTTGATGGCGGGTACCAAGGACCAGAAGTTTTTGCTGCCTGTAGTGGAGTTAAGAATCTTACTTCTCAATCTATCATCAAATGATGATTTGACTTTCCTGATGATGGAGTTACAGGAGTTTCTCAGTTTGATGTACTCACGACGAAGTGGCTCATTAGGCGAACGTCTGTATGCTCTATAGGCGGCTTCTTTAGCTTTGATTGCGTTCATACATTCCCCATTGAACCATTTGTTCGGCCTAGGCTTCACAGATTTGGTAGAGTGAGGGATGAACAAGCGCATACCAAAAGTTGTGCACTAAGTTATACCCTGTCACCTGAAATCGATCTAAATCAAGATCTGGTAACACTTGGGTTTCACTCAGTTAGAAAATAGCAGGGGTATGGAGCAGTAATTCGCACGTAACGGCCAGGAAGTTCGTATTCAGTCCCCGAATGTTACAAAAATTGATTATAAAATTATTGTCACATTGCGGACTGGACAATGTACATTGTGAACGTTGAAATCACCCGCAACAATGATTTCGCTTTCCGGGTGGGAAAATAAAAATCCGGAAATCTGTTCGGAAATAGCATCGAAGGCTGCGGTGGTGGCCTCATTACTAATATTAGGACTCCTATATAGAAAACAGTAAAATATGACGTGGCTATGGATAATCATTTTAATCCAAAGATGATTAAAATCAGAGGATGTACTACTGTACATCTTCTGAAAGGCCACGTCATTCCTAATATATATGGCTAATCCCCTATGGGCGGAAAAGTTGTGCACTAAGTTATACCCTGTCACCTGAAATCGATCTAAATCAAGATCTGGTAACATTTGGGTTTCACTCAATGCGAAAATAGCAGGGGTATGGAGCATATTGTGCTTACAAAAAAAAAAAAAAATAATAATAAGTAAAAATAGAATGGACTTAACCTGTTTATTTTTCCGTTGTAGTTTATTTTGAACTTGATATTGTATACGCTGATGTTGAGCAATGCTGTTAATTAGTTGGATCCGGCCTGGATGTTTGAATTATTGATGAATGTGGATAATGATGTTGATGAATGTGGGTAATGATGTTGATAATAAAGTGGGTATCTATTAGGGTTATTTTGGTGGTTGTTGTTCTGCTACGTCTTTATTTAGGCGGTGATGATGGTTATTATTGATTACGAGTTTCGAGCCCGCAAAATCTTTATATTTTAGCGAAGGATGGAAAAACAAAAAACGTAGTTTATAAAAATGTGTTACAATAACATACTTACTGAAGTTTATATTATTTGCAAAATTAGTATCCTAAAATTAAAACAGGTTGTCCAAAGTAACAAAAGTCGAGGATTCTGTAATATGAGACCCGGGAAGGGGCTGGCATCTGGGTAAACAAATAAAGCCTGGGTCAGTGACATTACAGATGAGACCCCAGGGGCTAGGCAATTGTCAGACATGTAATTTTTCTACATTATATTACATGTCTGATAATGGACAACATTCGTCTGAAGTCACACTCTCTCAGCACATGACTCCAAACGTATACTGTCCATTACCGTCAAAAGCCCATTTTTAAATCTTAAATTATTATAATCCTTTTATTTATTTTTCTCCCTTTCAGGATGTAATAATATTGTTCTTAACATTGAATGTTTAGTTTAACTAAAAGTGCAACTGACGCCTGCCTCCCAAAAAATTATTATAGCACACTGCCGATATGACTTATTTTCTTGAGATTATACTATGCGCCCAATAGTTGCAATTTTTTTTAATACTGTTTCACTAACACCAACATGTCCAGGTGTCTATTATACTTCTTCCGATAGGTGGCGCTCAACGTGAAATTCAAAAAAAATTGTAACATATACTACGTTTATAAGCGGAGTTTCACTCCCGGATCTTCAATCCAAAGTAAAACTCCCGATGCGTTTATAAGCAATGGGAGTGTAAATCCAAAATACTTTCTGGTTTGAGATGACAGCTCCAAGCTCAAATTCAAAATCATAGCAAAGACAAATATAAACCCAATGTTTAATTTAATTTATTTAAAAATATCAATAAGCAAAGAAAAAAACTATTGTAGCAAAATAAAACACTCAGCTTCTTCTTTACAAAGTTTTCCCCTTTCGGAAAAAAATCTCACTCCCAGTCAGCGTTTATAAGCACAACATAAACCGGGATCGAAGTTTCACTCCAGCTTTTTCTTCAGGAGCGAAAATCCAAGTTCTGGATTTTCACTCCCGGTTTATAAGCGGTATTTCACTCCGGATCGAAACTTCCATCCGGAGGGAAACTCCGCTTATAAACGTAGTAATACATATTTGTCATATGTAACTTTAAATTTTATGTATCCAAAATCAGTTTTTGCAGATTTGTTCTCTTTCTCATTATACCATTTTTCTACCGCTGACTGTGCACACATAATCACACACACATAATAATTTTTTTATTTAAAGGCGTTGCAACGCACGCGGGTTTTTGCTAGTATCAACATAAAACTGATTAGCCAGTTGTCTGCATCTTGATATTATATTAAAATCATTTTCTCGAATCATGATTTTGTAGGCATAAAAATCCATGCATGATACTTTTTTATTGGCTAAGTGCAATCCTGTTACAGGATTGACTTGTGGTATTTGAAAGTGATATCCCTCTTGTCCCTTGCTAAACATTAGCGGATATTGTAAGGCATCGTAAAATTTATGTGTGTCCGGTATCCTAGTTAGTGAGTCATTTCGGGCGTGTAAAATGATATCACGGGAAGCAAACTGTTCGCCAGAGACCAGGGCTGCGACTTCGTTGATTAATGGTACATTATACCGTCTTTCATGTTCCGCACTTGGCGTACGGTCAGGGTGCATAACTAACTTGTATTCCTCTCCCGGAATTCTTTCTAAAGCTGTTTTAAAAGTGTTAATGAGACTGTTATGATCGTGCAACATTCTCTGAATTTTAAGAACGGTATCCCTATCAACCCCTTGAATATTTTGACACCTGCGGTCAGCTTCGCTATTTTCATCTCCCATGAAATAAATCTGTAAAAATTTTGGCTGATCATCTACAGGTAGTAAAGAGCCAATCCTGTGATAAATTTGACCTTGGATTGTAAATGTGGTTGAAAACCCAGGCATAACAACCTCTTTGTCTACACCAAATGACGTCATTCGGAAGCAGCAATTATATTTCCTAATTCTGTTCAAAAAACGACGTGATTCATTGCTACCGTACAAAAGCAAAGATTTTAGGGGTTCTTCTGGCTCACCAAGTGATGGAAGTGAAACTTTACCACCAGAACAACACATACCGGGTGTTTCTTCTTTCCACTTTAATGCTTCACAATGTCTACACTTTTTATCCATTCGCCCTATCAGTACTAATCGATGGTTAGCAAAGTCGATTAAAGGGTCATAATCAAAAGCAGCATTTTGAAACGCCTCCCATGTACTACGTGTAAATGCACGCCTTCTGTGTGACTGCCGTTCAGCATTTAAAACACGACGTCTTTGAGAATCTTCATGGGTCTCTGTAGTTATCAGTGACGCGTGACGCTCAGCATCTAAAATCCGACGTGCCCGAGTTTGCGCTAATGTCTCAGCAGCTCTTTGAGCAACGTGACGTCCGGCATCTAAAATCTGACGGGCCTGAGTTTCTTCTAAAGTCTCTACGGCTCTAAGAGATGCGTGACGCTCGGCATCTAAAAGCTGGCGGGCTTGAGTCTCTTCCAAAGTCTCCGCGGCTCTAAGAGATGCGTGGCGCTCGGCATCTAAAAGCTGGCGGGCTTGAATCTCTTCCAAACTCTCCGCGGCTCTAAGAGATGCGTGGCGCTTGGCATCTAAAATCAGACGGGCCTGAGTCTCTTCTAAAGTCTCCACGGCTCTAAGAGATGCGTGACGCTCGGCATCTAAAAGCTGACGGGCTTGAGTCTCTTTCAAAGTCTCCGTGGCTCTAATAGATGCGTGGCGCTCAGAATCTAAAAGCTGGCGGGCCCGAGTCTCTTCTGAAGTCTCCGCGGCTCTAAGAGATGCGTGACGCTCAGAATCTAAAAGCTGACGGGCCCGAGTCTCTTCTGAAGTCTCCGCGGCTCTAAGACATTCATGACGCTCGGCATCTAAAGTCAAGCGGATTTGAGTTTGCTCCTCAGATTCTTGGCTTCTAGCAACTTTCGCAGAGCGAGCTCTGCTAGAACTACGCGCTAGATTAGATTTGCGTTTTCGAGGCATATCAGAAAATTAAATAAAACGTAGAAAAAATAAAAGTATTCAAAATACCTACCAAAAAACGGAACGAAGTTTATATTAAACAAAACTAATGTATTTTACCTAAGAATATTAAAACGGCACCAACTACTGTAAAGAAGTAGATAAATATCTACCAAAAGATCAGATTAACAAAAAAACGGAATAACACTAAAAAAAGCACAAACTCCTCTAAACCATTTGTAAAATATCTTTAGTTATTACTTTTGCAATAAACAAAACCGAATATCATTAAAAAATCACAAACTCCTTTGAACCACTTAAATCAATATCTTTAGTTAATAACTTTGCACTAAAAAACGGAATAACACTAAAAAAAGCACCAACTCCTCTAAACCACTTAAAAATATCTTTAGTTAAAACTTTTTCAATAAACAAAACCGAATATCATTAAAAAAATCACAACCTCCTCTAAAGCCAATTAAAAAAATCTGCCAAAAGATCAGACTAACTTTAAAATTAAAATAACCGAAGAAAATAAACGCCGCCTACTAAGCAAATTTTTGAACATGTTAGGATTTAACGAACTTCACAATCGAAGAAAATAAACGTCGCCTACTAAGCATAGATAAATTTTTGAACATTTTAGGATTTAACGAACTTTCGTTAAGTTTGTTCGTCCATTTACGTTAGTTAAATTAACTGAGGTAGGCAGGTTAACAACGGCATAAACAGCTATTTATTTAGAGCCGTTAGTTAACTTAGTTCTGCTTTTTGGCTTAGCTTAAATGTAGCACAGCTCAATACTGTCAAAATGGATTGAAGTTTGCTTGTAAATAATTATGTAAATTTTTGTTGTAAGCAAACAATTAAGAAGATATAATTTTTTTTATTAATTTTTTAACTTTTTATTAATTGCAGAATGAGAAATGTAATTATTTTTGCTTGTTTTTAGTTGTAAAATGTGAACTATCAAATGGCATGCTAGAAATGGTGCTATTTTAACAGCGCTAGTTTAACAGAGTTAAAGTAACTCGGGCCTAAACGCACTCAATGACGTTGTGCCGCCGTGCTACCATTTCGAGTTTCACAAATTTTCAACCCTCATTTCATTAGTGGTTAAATTTCGAGAAATGCTGAAAAATTTCTCACATAAAGCCTGGGTCAGTGACATTACAGATGAGACCACAGGGGCTAGGCAATTGTCAGACATGTAATTTTTCTACATTATATTACATGTCTGATAATGGACAATATTCGTGTGAAGTCACACTCTCTCAGCACATGACTTCCTCCAAACGTATACTGTCCATTACCGTCAAAAGCCCATTTTTAAATCTTAAATTATTATAATCCTTTTATTTATTTTTCTCCCTTTCAGGATGTAATAATATTGTTCTTAACATTGAATGTTTAGTTTAACTAAAAGTGCAACTGACGCCCGCCTCCCAAAAAATTATTATAGCACACTGCCGATATGACTTATTTTCTTGAGATTATACTATGCGCCTAATAGTTGCAATTTATTTTTTAACACTGTTTCACTAACACCAACATGTCCAGGTGTCTATTATACTGCTTCCGATAGGTGGCGCTCAACGTGAAATTCAAAAAAAGTTGTAACATATTTGTCATAGGAAACTTTAAATTTTATGTATCCAAAATCAGTTTTTGCAGATTTGTTCTCTTTCTCATTATACCATTCTTCTACCGCTGACACACACACACGCACACACGCACACACACACACACGCACACACACACACACGCACACACACACACACATAATAATTTTTTATTTAAGCTTTACAACGCACGCGGGTTTTTGCTAGTTTATGCTATATAGTTTTTATACCAAGTTCTAAGAAAAGCTGTTGAAATAAATAACTTCTCATACAACTGTTTCCACCGTGTTCCCCTTAGGGGTTGAATTCCGAAAAATCCATGACGCCGTGTTTCATTATTAGTGGTGTATAGTATTTATACAAAGTTCGAACAAAATGTAACTACAGAAAAAATTCCCCCATACAACCTATTCAACCCCAACGCCCCCTTTAGGTTATGAGTTTAAAAAAAAGTGGATGTCCACTGTCAAAATTTCAGAACTTTAGCCCCCTGAGGGGATGAATTTTGAAAAAACTCTTCTTAGTAAATGTCCACGTCATTATAGGGATGTATTGTAAAAATTTCAGCCCTTTAACTGCATCGGTTTGGGTTCACCCCGTTTCACCCCTTAGGGGATGAATTTCGAAAAATCGGTTCTTAGTGAACGTGCATTTCATTATAGGAATGCACTGCCAAAATTTCAACCCTTCAGCTCCAGCTGTTTGGGTTAACCCCATTTTACTCCCTTAGGGGATGAATTTCGAAAAATCGCTTCTTACTGAAGGTCCACGTCATTATAGGGATGTAATGTCAAAAGTTCAACCCTTTAGCTCCAGCGGTTTGGGTTAACCTCATTTCACCCCTTTAGGGGATGAATTTCGAAAAATCGCTTCTTATAACGTCATCGATTTGGCAGCTGTAGCTTCGAGTGCGAGCACATTTCATCTGGAGCAGAGCAAAAGTAGCTCGCTCCAAAACAAATTCGCTCTAACATAGAATTGCTCTGATTCAATTTCGCTTGCTCTTCGATTGAATTTTGCTCCCTTCAAGATTTGTTTTGATTAACATTTACACATTTTTGTTTCTGAACATATTACTTCTCAGAAAAATTTACAATTTTGCTTTAATTTCGTTGGTATTTGAAATAACTGTACATATCCCGCGTCGACATCTAATGATTATTCTTAAGATTTTTCGACCATTAATAATTTTGTTGAATTATTATTATAAATTTTTTTTTATTTATTAAATCTTCAAACTATGAATAACTTTTTAAATTTTAGAGCACTTTTCAAATCAGTCGAAATGATACAGATCTAAAAATTTGATCTTTCTGATCTTTGGTAGAGCACTTTTGGGCAAATCGATGACAAAATCTTGGTTTGCTCTTAGAGCGAGTGACAAATCGATGACACAGCCCTGAGAGGGAGCGTCAAATCGATGATGCAATTTGCTCTAAAAGCACTTTTCGAGCAAAAAGGGCAGCAAATCGATGACGCTGTTAGTGAATGTCCACGTCATTATAGGGATGCAATGCCAAAACTTCAGCCCTATAACTTCAGCGGTTTGGATAAACCCCATTTCACCTCTTTAGGGGATGAATTTTGAAAAATCACTTTTTAGTGGATGTCCACGTCATTATAGGGATGCACAGTCAAAATTTCAGCCCTATTGCTCCAGCGGTTTTGGGTTGACCCCATTTCACCCCCTTAGGAGATGAATTTCGAAAAATCGCTTTTTAGTGGATGTCCACGCCATTATAGGAATGCACTGTCAAAATTTCAGCCCTATAGCTTTAGCGGTTTGGATAAACCCCATATTACCCCCTTAGGGGATGAATTTCGAAAAATCGCTGTATAGCGAATGTCCACGCCATTATAGGGATGCACTGTCAAAATTTCAGCCCTATAGCTCTAGGGGTTTGGATAAACCTCATTTCACCCCCTTAGGGTTGAATTTCGAAAAATCGCTTTTTAGTGAATGTCCACATCATTATAGGGATGCAGTGTCAAAATTTCAGCCCTATAACTTCAGCGGTTTGGATAAACCCCATTTCACCTCCTTAGGGGATGAATTTTGAACAATCACTTTTTAGTGTATGTCCACAGTCAAAATTTCAGCCCATTGCTCCAGCGGTTTTGGGTTGACCCCATTTCACCCCCTTAGGAGATGAATTTCAAAAAATCGCTTTTTAGTGGATGTCCACGCCATTATAGGGATGCACTGTCAAAATTTCAGCCCTATAGCTTTAGCGGTTTGGATAAACCCCATTTCACCCCCTTAGGGGATGAATTTCGACAAATCGTTGTACAGTGAATGTCCACGCCATTATAGGAATGCACTGTCAAAATTTCAGCCCTATTGCTCCAGCGGTTTTGGGTTGACCCCGTTTCACCCCCTTAGGAGATGAATTTCGAAAAATCGCTTTTTAGTGGATGTCCACGCCATTATAGGGATGCACTGTCAAAATTTCAGCCCTATAGCTTTAGCGGTTTGGATAAACCCCATTTCACCCCCTTAGGGGATGAATTTCGAAAAATCGCTTTTTAGTGGATGTCCACGCCATTATAGGGCTGCACTGTCCAAATTTCAGCCCTATAGCTTTAGCGGTTTGGATAAACCCCATTTCACGCCCTTAGGGAATGAATTTCGAAAAATCGCTTTTGAGTGGATGTCCACGCCATTATAGGGACGCACAGTCAAAATTTCAGCCCTATAGCTCCAGCGGTTTGGATAAACCCCATTTCACCCCCTTAGGGGATGAATTTCGAAAAATCGCTTTTTAGTGGATGTCCACGCCATTATAGGGCTGCACTGTCCAAATTTCAGCCGTATAGCTTTAGCGGTTTGAATAATCCCCATTTCACCCCATTAGGGGATGAATTTCGAAAAATCGCTTTTTAGTGGATGTCCACGCCATTATAGGGCTGCACTGTCCAAATTTCAGCCGTATAGCTTTAGCGGTTTGAATAATCCCCATTTCACCCCCTTAGGGGATGAATTTCGAAAAATCGCTTCTTAGTGGATGTCCACGCCATTATAGGGCTGCACTCTCCAAATTTCAGCCCTATAGCTTTAGCGGTTTGGATAAACCCCATTTCACCCCCTTAGGGGATGAATTTCGAAAAATCGCTTTTTAGTGGATGTCCACGCCATTATAGGGATGCACAGTCAAAATTTCAGCCCTATAGCTCCAGCGGTTTGGATAAACCCCATTTCACCCCCTTAGGGGATGAATTTCGAAAAATCGCTTTTTAGTGGATGTCCACGCCATTATAGGGATGCACTGTCAAAATTTCAGCCCTATAGCTTTAGCGGTTTGGATAAATCCCATTTCACCCCCTTAGGGGATGAATTTCGAAAAATCGCTTTTTAGTGGATGTCCACGCCATTATAGGGCTGCACTGTCCAAATTTCAGCCCTATAGCTTTAGCGGTTTGGATAAACCCCATTTCATCCCCTTAGGGGATGAATTTCGAAAAATCGCTTTTGAGTGGATGTCCACGCCATTATAGGGATGCACAGTCAAAATTTCAGCCCTATAGCTCCAGCGGTTTGGATAAACCCCATTTCACCCCCTTAGGGGATGAATTTCGAAAAATCGCTTTTTAGTGGATGTCCACGCCATTATAGGGATGCACTGTCCAAATTTCAGCCCTATAGCTTTAGCGGTTTGGATAAACCTCATTTCACCCCCTTAGGGGATGAATTTCGAAAAATCGCTTTTGAGTGGATGTCCACGCCATTATAGGGATGCACAGTCAAAATTTCAGCCCTTTAGCTCTAGCGGTTTAGGTTGTGCGTTGACTGTCAGTCAGTTACTTTTTATACAATAGAAAAAAAAGTAAAGAAAAAAAATCCCCTTACAACTCATTGAACCCCATTTCACCCCCTTCAACCCTTTTCTTCTCAATAAAAAGTAGCCTATGTCCGTCTCCAAGGTTTAAACTATGTCTGTAGAAAATTTCATCCAAATCGGTTCAGTGGTTTAGGCGTGAAAGCGTAACAGACAGACAGACAGACAGACAGACAGACAGACAGACAGACGACAGACAGACAGAGTTACTTTCGCATTTATAATATTAGTAAGGATTAGCAGTTGAAAGTTTTTTGGATATTAAAATAAATTGTAGAAACCTATTACATTAGCAGTTGAAAATTTTTTGGATTTTAAAATAAATTGTAGAAACCTATTACATTAATAATGAAAGTTTTTGGATTTTAAAATAAATTGTAGAAACATTATTACATTAGCAGTTGAAACTTTTTGGATGTTAAAATAAATTGTAGAAACATATTATGTACTTTGCTACAAGGCCCTAGTCTCGAAAGAGCACGGTAGTGGCCACAACAAAAGTGGTGGCAGCGGAAACACTTTAAAACCCAGTGCAAAATTTAAAAAAAAAGTGAAATTGCTAAAATCAGTGTAAATTCAAATCCAAAAGTTAAAGAAAACTTCCATTTCCGTTAGTGCAAATTTCTACCCGACTTGAAAACCCATCGTCGGTAATTTCAAAAGTGGTGAAAAAAAATTGTTAACCAGTGTACATTTCAAAATAAATTTTAATCCTTACTAATATTATAAATGCGAAAGTAACTCTGTCTGTCTGTCTGTCTGTCTGTCTGTCTGTCTGTCTGTCTGTCTGTCTGTCTGTTACGCTTTCACGCCTAAACCACTGAACCGATTTGGATGAAATTTTCTACAGACATAGTTTAAACCTTGGAGACGGACATAGGCTACTTTTTATGGAGAAGAAAAGGGTTGAAGGGGGTGAAATGGGGTTCAATGAGTTGTAAGGGGATTTTTTTTCTTTACTTTTTTTTCTATTGTATAAAAAGTAACTGACTGACAGTCAACGCACAACCTAAACCGCTAGAGCTAAAGGGCTGAAATTTTGACTGTGCATCCCTATAATGGCGTGGACATCCACTCAAAAGCGATTTTTCGAAATTCATCCCCTAAGGGGGTGAAATGAGGTTTATCCAAACCGCTAAAGCTATAGGGCTGAAATTTGGACAGTGCATCCCTATAATGGCGTGGACATCCACTAAAAAGCGATTTTTCGAAATTCATCCCCTAAGGGGGTGAAATGGGGTTTATCCAAACCGCTGGAGCTATAGGGCTGAAATTTTGACTGTGCATCCCTATAATGGCGTGGACATCCACTCAAAAGCGATTTTTCGAAATTCATCCCCTAAGGGGATGAAATGGGGTTTATCCAAACCGCTAAAGCTATAGGGCTGAAATTTGGACAGTGCAGCCCTATAATGGCGTGGACATCCACTAAAAAGCGATTTTTCGAAATTCATCCCCTAAGGGGGTGAAATGGGGTTTATCCAAACCGCTGGAGCTATAGGGCTGAAATTTTGACTGTGCATCCCTATAATGGCGTGGACATCCACTAAAAAGCGATTTTTCGAAATTCATCCCCTAAGGGGGTGAAATGGGGTTTATCCAAACCGCTAAAGCTATAGGGCTGAAATTTGGAGAGTGCAGCCCTATAATGGCGTGGACATCCACTAAGAAGCGATTTTTCGAAATTCATCCCCTAAGGGGGTGAAATGGGGATTATTCAAACCGCTAAAGCTATACGGCTGAAATTTGGACAGTGCAGCCCTATAATGGCGTGGACATCCACTAAAAAGCGATTTTTCGAAATTCATCCCCTAAGGGGGTGAAATGGGGATTATTCAAACCGCTAAAGCTATACGGCTGAAATTTGGACAGTGCAGCCCTATAATGGCGTGGACATCCACTAAAAAGCGATTTTTCGAAATTCATCCCCTAAGGGGGTGAAATGGGGTTTATCCAAACCGCTGGAGCTATAGGGCTGAAATTTTGACTGTGCATCCCTATAATGGCGTGGACATCCACTCAAAAGCGATTTTTCGAAATTCATTCCCTAAGGGCGTGAAATGGGGTTTATCCAAACCGCTAAAGCTATAGGGCTGAAATTTGGACAGTGCAGCCCTATAATGGCGTGGACATCCACTAAAAAGCGATTTTTCGAAATTCATCCCCTAAGGGGTGAAATGGGGTTTATCCAAACCGCTAAAGCTATAGGGCTGAAATTTTGACAGTGCATCCCTATAATGGCGTGGACATCCACTAAAAAGCGATTTTTCGAAATTCATCTCCTAAGGGGGTGAAACGGGGTCAACCCAAAACCGCTTTAGCAATAGGGCTGAAATTTTGACAGTGCATTCCTATAATGGCGTGGACATTCACTGTACAACGATTTGTCGAAATTCATCCCCTAAGGGGGTGAAATGGGGTTTATCCAAACCGCTAAAGCTATAGGGCTGAAATTTTGACAGTGCATCCCTATAATGGCGTGGACATCCACTAAAAAGCGATTTTTTGAAATTCATCTCCTAAGGGGGTGAAATGGGGTCAACCCAAAACCGCTGGAGCAATGGGCTGAAATTTTGACTGTGGACATACACTAAAAAGTGATTGTTCAAAATTCATCCCCTAAGGAGGTGAAATGGGGTTTATCCAAACCGCTGAAGTTATAGGGCTGAAATTTTGACACTGCATCCCTATAATGATGTGGACATTCACTAAAAAGCGATTTTTCGAAATTCAACCCTAAGGGGGTGAAATGAGGTTTATCCAAACCCCTAGAGCTATAGGGCTGAAATTTTGACAGTGCATCCCTATAATGGCGTGGACATTCGCTATACAGCGATTTTTCGAAATTCATCCCCTAAGGGGGTAATATGGGGTTTATCCAAACCGCTAAAGCTATAGGGCTGAAATTTTGACAGTGCATTCCTATAATGGCGTGGACATCCACTAAAAAGCGATTTTTCGAAATTCATCTCCTAAGGGGGTGAAATGGGGTCAACCCAAAACCGCTGGAGCAATAGGGCTGAAATTTTGACTGTGCATCCCTATAATGACGTGGACATCCACTAAAAAGTGATTTTTCAAAATTCATCCCCTAAAGAGGTGAAATGGGGTTTATCCAAACCGCTGAAGTTATAGGGCTGAAGTTTTGGCATTGCATCCCTATAATGACGTGGACATTCACTAACAGCGTCATCGATTTGCTGCCCTTTTTGCTCGAAAAGTGCTTTTAGAGCAAATTGCATCATCGATTTGACGCTCCCTCTCAGGGCTGTGTCATCGATTTGTCACTCGCTCTAAGAGCAAACCAAGATTTTGTCATCGATTTGCCCAAAAGTGCTCTACCAAAGATCAGAAAGATCAAGTTTTTAGATCTGTATCATTTCGACTGATTTGAAAAGTGCTCTAAAATTTAAAAAGTTATTCATAGTTTGAAGATTTAATAAATAAAAAAAAATTTATAATAATAATTCAACAAAATTATTAATGGTCGAAAAATCTTAAGAATAATCATTAGATGTCGACGCGGGATATGTACAGTTATTTCAAATACCAAAGAAATTAAAGCAAAATTGTAAATTTTTCTGAGAAGTAATATGTTCAGAAACAAAAATGTGTAAATGTTAATCAAAACAAATCTTGAAGGGAGCAAAATTCAATCGAAGAGCAAGCGAAATTGAATCAGAGCAATTCTATGTTAGAGCGAATTTGTTTTGGAGCGAGCTACTTTTGCTCTGCTCCAGATGAAATGTGCTCGCACTCGAAGCTACAGCTGCCAAATCGATGACGTTATAAGAAGCGATTTTTCGAAATTCATCCCCTAAAGGGGTGAAATGAGGTTAACCCAAACCGCTGGAGCTAAAGGGTTGAACTTTTGACATTACATCCCTATAATGACGTGGACCTTCAGTAAGAAGCGATTTTTCGAAATTCATCCCCTAAGGGAGTAAAATGGGGTTAACCCAAACAGCTGGAGCTGAAGGGTTGAAATTTTGGCAGTGCATTCCTATAATGAAATGCACGTTCACTAAGAACCGATTTTTCGAAATTCATCCCCTAAGGGGTGAAACGGGGTGAACCCAAACCGATGCAGTTAAAGGGCTGAAATTTTTACAATACATCCCTATAATGACGTGGACATTTACTAAGAAGAGTTTTTTCAAAATTCATCCCCTCAGGGGGCTAAAGTTCTGAAATTTTGACAGTGGACATCCACTTTTTTTTAAACTCATAACCTAAAGGGGGCGTTGGGGTTGAATAGGTTGTATGGGGGAATTTTTTCTGTAGTTACATTTTGTTCGAACTTTGTATAAATACTATACACCACTAATAATGAAACACGGCGTCATGGATTTTTCGGAATTCAACCCCTAAGGGGAACACGGTGGAAACAGTTGTATGAGAAGTTATTTATTTCAACAGCTTTTCTTAGAACTTGGTATAAAAACTATATAGCATAAACTAGCAAAAACCCGCGTGCGTTGTAAAGCTTAAATAAAAAATTATTATGTGTGTGTGTGTGTGCGTGTGTGTGTGTGTGCGTGTGTGTGTGTGTGCGTGTGTGCGTGTGTGTGTGTCAGCGGTAGAAGAATGGTATAATGAGAAAGAGAACAAATCTGCAAAAACTGATTTTGGATACATAAAATTTAAAGTTTCCTATGACAAATATGTTACAACTTTTTTTGAATTTCACGTTGAGCGCCACCTATCGGAAGCAGTATAATAGACACCTGGACATGTTGGTGTTAGTGAAACAGTGTTAAAAAATAAATCGCAACTATTAGGCGCATAGTATAATCTCAAGAAAATAAGTCATATCGGCAGTGTGCTATAATAATTTTTTGGGAGGCGGGCGTCAGTTGCACTTTTAGTTAAACTAAACATTCAATGTTAAGAACAATATTATTACATCCTGAAAGGGAGAAAAATAAATAAAAGGATTATAATAATTTAAGATTTAAAAATGGGCTTTTGACGGTAATGGACAGTATACGTTTGGAGGAAGTCATGTGCTGAGAGAGTGTGACTTCACACGAATATTGTCCATTATCAGACATGTAATATAATGTAGAAAAATTACATGTCTGACAATTGCCTAGCCCCTGTGGTCTCATCTGTAATGTCACTGACCCAGGCTTTATGTGAGAAATTTTTCAGCATTTCTCGAAATTTAACCACTAATGAAATGAGGGTTGAAAATTTGTGAAACTCGAAATGGTAGCACGGCGGCACAACGTCATTGAGTGCGTTTAGGCCCGAGTTACTTTAACTCTGTTAAACTAGCGCTGTTAAAATAGCACCATTTCTAGCATGCCATTTGATAGTTCACATTTTACAACTAAAAACAAGCAAAAATAATTACATTTCTCATTCTGCAATTAATAAAAAGTTAAAAAATTAATAAAAAAAATTATATCTTCTTAATTGTTTGCTTACAACAAAAATTTACATAATTATTTACAAGCAAACTTCAATCCATTTTGACAGTATTGAGCTGTGCTACATTTAAGCTAAGCCAAAAAGCAGAACTAAGTTAACTAACGGCTCTAAATAAATAGCTGTTTATGCCGTTGTTAACCTGCCTACCTCAGTTAATTTAACTAACGTAAATGGACGAACAAACTTAACGAAAGTTCGTTAAATCCTAAAATGTTCAAAAATTTATCTATGCTTAGTAGGCGACGTTTATTTTCTTCGATTGTGAAGTTCGTTAAATCCTAACATGTTCAAAAATTTGCTTAGTAGGCGGCGTTTATTTTCTTCGGTTATTTTAATTTTAAAGTTAGTCTGATCTTTTGGCAGATTTTTTTAATTGGCTTTAGAGGAGGTTGTGATTTTTTTAATGATATTCGGTTTTGTTTATTGAAAAAGTTTTAACTAAAGATATTTTTTAAGTGGTTTAGAGGAGTTGGTGCTTTTTTTAGTGTTATTCCGTTTTTTAGTGCAAAGTTATTAACTAAAGATATTGATTTAAGTGGTTCAAAGGAGTTTGTGATTTTTTAATGATATTCGGTTTTGTTTATTGCAAAAGTAATAACTAAAGATATTTTACAAATGGTTTAGAGGAGTTTGTGCTTTTTTTAGTGTTATTCCGTTTTTTTGTTAATCTGATCTTTTGGTAGATATTTATCTACTTCTTTACAGTAGTTGGTGCCGTTTTAATATTCTTAGGTAAAATACATTAGTTTTGTTTAATATAAACTTCGTTCCGTTTTTTGGTAGGTATTTTGAATACTTTTATTTTTTCTACGTTTTATTTAATTTTCTGATATGCCTCGAAAACGCAAATCTAATCTAGCGCGTAGTTCTAGCAGAGCTCGCTCTGCGAAAGTTGCTAGAAGCCAAGAATCTGAGGAGCAAACTCAAATCCGCTTGACTTTAGATGCCGAGCGTCATGAATGTCTTAGAGCCGCGGAGACTTCAGAAGAGACTCGGGCCCGTCAGCTTTTAGATTCTGAGCGTCACGCATCTCTTAGAGCCGCGGAGACTTCAGAAGAGACTCGGGCCCGCCAGCTTTTAGATTCTGAGCGCCACGCATCTATTAGAGCCACGGAGACTTTGAAAGAGACTCAAGCCCGTCAGCTTTTAGATGCCGAGCGTCACGCATCTCTTAGAGCCGTGGAGACTTTAGAAGAGACTCAGGCCCGTCTGATTTTAGATGCCAAGCGCCACGCATCTCTTAGAGCCGCGGAGACTTCAGAGGAGACTCAGGCCCGTCAGCTTTTAGATTCTGAGCGTCACGGATCTCTTAGAGCCGCGGAGACTTTGGAAGACACTCAAGCCCGTCATCTTTTAGATGCCGAGCGTCACGCATCTCTTAGAGCCGCGGAGAGTTTGGAAGAGACTCAAGCCCGCCAGCTTTTAGATGCCGAGCGCCACGCATCTCTTAGAGCCGCGGAGACTTTGGAAGAGGCTCAAGCCCGCCAGCTTTTAGATGCCGAGCGTCACGCATCTCTTAGAGCCGTGGAGCCTTTAGAAGATACTCAGGCCCGTCAGATTTTAGATGCCAAGCGCCACGCATCTCTTAGAGCCGCGGAGACTTCAGAGGAGACTCAGGCCCGTCAGCTTTTAGATTCTGAGCGTCACGGATCTCTTAGAGCCGCGGAGACTTTGGAAGACACTCAAGCCCGTCAACTTTTAGATGCCGAGCGTCACGCATCTCTTAGAGCCGCGGAGAGTTTGGAAGAGATTCAAGCCCGCCAGCTTTTAGATGCCGAGCGCCACGCATCTCTTAGAGCCGCGGAGACTTTGGAAGAGACTCAAGCCCGCCAGCTTTTAGATGCCGAGCGTCACGCATCTCTTAGAGCCGTAGAGACTTTAGAAGAAACTCAGGCCCGTCAGATTTTAGATGCCGGACGTCACGTTGCTCAAAGAGCTGCTGAGACATTAGCGCAAACTCGGGCACGTCGGATTTTAGATGCTGAGCGTCACGCGTCACTGATAACTACAGAGACCCATGAAGATTCTCAAAGACGTCGTGTTTTAAATGCTGAACGGCAGTCACACAGAAGGCGTGCATTTACACGTAGTACATGGGAGGCGTTTCAAAATGCTGCTTTTGATTATGACCCTTTAATCGACTTTGCTAACCATCGATTAGTACTGATAGGGCGAATGGATAAAAAGTGTAGACATTGTGAAGCATTAAAGTGGAAAGAAGAAACACCCGGTATGTGTTGTTCTGGTGGTAAAGTTTCACTTCCATCACTTGGTGAGCCAGAAGAACCCCTAAAATCTTTGCTTTTGTACGGTAGCAATGAATCACGTCGTTTTTTGAACAGAATTAGGAAATATAATTGCTGCTTCCGAATGACGTCATTTGGTGTAGACAAAGAGGTTGTTATGCCTGGGTTTTCAACCACATTTACAATCCAAGGTCAAATTTATCACAGGATTGGCTCTTTACTACCTGTAGATGATCAGCCAAAATTTTTACAGATTTATTTCATGGGAGATGAAAATAGCGAAGCTGACCGCAGGTGTCAAAATATTCAAGGGGTTGATAGGGATACCGTTCTTAAAATTCAGAGAATGTTGCACGATCATAACAGTCTCATTAACACTTTTAAAACAGCTTTAGAAAGAATTCCGGGAGAGGAATACAAGTTAGTTATGCACCCTGACCGTACGCCAAGTGCGGAACATGAAAGACGGTATAATGTACCATTAATCAACGAAGTCGCAGCCCTGGTCTCTGGCGAACAGTTTGCTTCCCGTGATATCATTTTACACGCCCGAAATGACTCACTAACTAGGATACCGGACACACATAAATTTTACGATGCCTTACAATATCCGCTAATGTTTAGCAAGGGACAAGAGGGATATCACTTTCAAATACCACAAGTCAATCCTGTAACAGGATTGCACTTAGCCAATAAAAAAGTATCATGCATGGATTTTTATGCCTACAAAATCATGATTCGAGAAAATGATTTTAATATAATATCAAGATGCAGACAACTGGCTAATCAGTTTTATGTTGATACTAGCAAAAACCCGCGTGCGTTGCAACGCCTTTAAATAAAAAAATTATTATGTGTGTGTGATTATGTGTGCACAGTCAGTGGTAGAAAAATGGTATAATGAGAAAGAGAACAAATCTGCAAAAACTGATTTTGGATACATAAAATTTAAAGTTACATATGACAAATATGTATTACTACGTTTATAAGCGGAGTTTCCCTCCGGATGGAAGTTTCGATCCGGAGTGAAATACCGCTTATAAACCAGGAGTGAAAATCCAGAACTTGGATTTTCGCTCCTGAAGAAAAAGCTGGAGTGAAACTTCGATCCCGGTTTATGTTGTGCTTATAAACGCTGACTGGGAGTGAGATTTTTTTCCGAAAGGGGAAAACTTTGTAAAGAAGAAGCTGAGTGTTTTATTTTGCTACAATAGTTTTTTTCTTTGCTTATTGATATTTTTAAATAAATTAAATTAAACATTGGGTTTATATTTGTCTTTGCTATGATTTTGAATTTGAGCTTGGAGCTGTCATCTCAAACCAGAAAGTATTTTGGATTTACACTCCCATTGCTTATAAACGCATCGGGAGTTTTACTTTGGATTGAAGATCCGGGAGTGAAACTCCGCTTATAAACGTAGTATATGTTACAATTTTTTTTGAATTTCACGTTGAGCGCCACCTATCGGAAGAAGTATAATAGACACCTGGACATGTTGGTGTTAGTGAAACAGTATTAAAAAAAATTGCAACTATTGGGCGCATAGTATAATCTCAAGAAAATAAGTCATATCGGCAGTGTGCTATAATAATTTTTTGGGAGGCAGGCGTCAGTTGCACTTTTAGTTAAACTAAACATTCAATGTTAAGAACAATATTATTACATCCTGAAAGGGAGAAAAATAAATAAAAGGATTATAATAATTTAAGATTTAAAAAACATACATTCGAATTGATAACCTCCTCTTTTTTGAAGTCGGTTAAAAATGGGCTTTTGACGGTAATGGACAGTATACGTTTGGAGTCATGTGCTGAGAGAGTGTGACTTCAGACGAATGTTGTCCATTATCAGACATGTAATATAATGTAGAAAAATTACATGTCTGACAATTGCCTAGCCCCTGGGGTCTCATCTGTAATGTCACTGACCCAGGCTTTATTTGTTTACCCAGATGCCAGCCCCTTCCCGGGTCTCATATTACAGAATCCTCGACTTTTGTTACTTTGGACAACCTGTTTTAATTTTAGGATACTAATTTTGCAAATAATATAAACTTCAGTAAGTATGTTATTGTAACACATTTTTATAAACTACGTTTTTTGTTTTTCCATCCTTCGCTAAAATATAAAGATTTTGCGGGCTCGAAACTCGTGAGCACGCCACATAGAGCTGCCCATGGGAAAAACAGTTTTTTTCTAAATGTACACCTGCTACTTTAAGCGTCTGTCCTTGAGCTTTGTTTATAGTTATTGCAAATGCCGCTTTTAAAGGAAACTGCACTCTTTTAAATTGAAATGGCAAATCGGTCGGAGTTATTGGAATACGGGGAATTAAAACACTTTCTCCTTTCGCCATTCCAGTCATAATTATAGCTTTTATAACATTGCGTCCCAAGTGAGTAATTTGTAGCCGTGTACCATTACATAGCCTTGGTGCGTCAAGATTTCTCATCAACAGGACCGGAACACCAATTTTCAGTCTCAACTTATGGGAAGGCACTCCTGATAATTCCAAAGAGTTGAGAAACTCTATAGGGTACGACGTTATTTGCTCAGTGTCCAAAACATTGTCTACCGAGAGATACTCGGCAACATCCCCCTCCAGGTGTGACATCATTTGTTCGTTTATCTGCCCCACTATCTCATTTGTCGGCGCTAAGATTGCTCTTTCACACAGCCAATCTCGATTGCCCATATTAATATGCAGATCGGGATAGACATTCTTTATTAGATCATCTGTGTTATCCACAATTTGACCGAATTCGCGGCTTAGTGTTATCATGCCGTTAGTGTCTGTTGCCATACGATCTTCTCCGATTTTTAGAAGAGCAGCTGCATATTGCCCTAAATGTGCGTCATTGTGCAGTTGTACTCGCATATTTGTAGTCAGACAAAACTTTTTTACGTGTACCCATAACATAGACGCTTTCAAACAGGCATTTATTTCATCTGCCGGTGTGCCCCTACTAATCACTGGCAGGGTCTGTCTAAAGTCACCAGCTAAAAGTACCACCATCTTTCCCATGATACTCTGGTTGCTCTTGATGTCTCTCATAGTGCGATCTAGTGCTTCGATTGCTCTTTTATGGGACATCGTACATTCATCCCAAACCAACAGCTTACACTGGTGCAACATTCGTCCACGTTCACTGTTTTTACTAATGTTACAAACTGGCATTTCCTCATGAGATAAGTTTAATGGCAGTTTAAGAACTGAGTGCGCCGTTCGTCCTCCACTGAGCAGCGTAGCAGCTATTCCAGAAGAAGCTACTGCAACAGCAACTCCTTTATTTTTCCGAATTTGAGCTAATAATAAATTTAAGAGGAAGGTTTTGCCAGTGCCTCCTGGGGCATCCAAAAAGAACAAACCACCTTCGCCACTTTCAACTTTTTGAATAATTTTATCGAAGACTAATCTTTGTTCTGGGTTCAAAAGTGGAACCGCCTCCGTTATTTGTCGATTTAAAGAAGCAGTATCGTAATCTAGTTCTCTCATTAAATCACTACTAACTTCTCCAATTCTTTGTGGCCTGCTCATCCCAAAATCAGATAAATCTTTTCCAGTAATATTTATCACTTGGTCTTCTACCTTTGTTAGGGCTTCATTATAAATTAAATCATTGTATGAAGCATTCGGATTATGTTCTTGTAATCTGTGTAAAATATCATCTGCCATATCTTTCTTGTACTTTTCCCATAATTGTTGAGGGTTTGAAAGCCCACATGTCGCTATTAATATAACGAAAAGCTCTCTTAGCTTGGACGCTGATCTACATTGTATAGCCTCTTCCAGAGTTACATCCCAATGATTGTCATTCTCTAACAACCCTCTTGCCTCACATGCCTCTCGAAATGTCGAATATTCCTGATTATTTAGCTTTTTGAGATCTTTGAAAGAGGTTGGCCCACGCACATGGTGTAAAAGCATTCTCAAACAAAAACATTCCATGTTATTAACATGGACCGTGTAAACTCGACCTAAGGCATCTCCAGATTTGACACCAGGCCAATTCTGAACAGGAGCTCCTTGAATTCGGCGTTTCCATTCTCTTCTTGCTGTGTTCCAAGTATAATACCTCGGTACCTCAACATACAGAAGAGTTTTTGCAAATTCATCTTTTGTACAGAGATTAAAAAAAGCGGTGAGTGTCGTTTTTGGAGGAGAATATAGTCGCTCTTGGAAATTATTTTCAGTAAAATAAACACGTTCGCCATTTTCTAAGTGCACACTGAGGTGTATGACGGTGGGGTGCCTTTCGTGTAATGGAAACCCTAACAGGCGCCACACGGCTTCGTTGCTGCTGATATAACGACCAGACTGATATGTTTGGACTTCATCTACGGGATTAGCGAGATCTGTGTTTCTGAAATTGAAAATAGCTTGGTCGCTACCCTTATTAATATATTTGCAGATATATTTGATAGCGCGTACTGAACTGCAAGCCTCTACATTTATATGGGCGTTAAACATTTTTGATAAAATAGGCGAATAAGGGACCACCCAACCATTATCTACAGTAACGTAACTACCATTTTTGAGTTTAACAGATGTCGTTCGACCTCCGTCTGCTGGCGCTCTTCTACGATACAGGGGATATCCGTTGTCGCTGTGGACAGTCTCTTTAATAAGCTTGCGAGGGAATTTTTTGGTGCATTTCCTATCCTTCATGCAAGGGCATTGGGGATTTTCAGAACCGCAAGGACCATGAATCATATTTTTTACAATAATTTCATGGAGTGTCTTGTCACTGTTAGGATCCGGTATTTCAGCGCTGATGATTTTATCTATTTGATTGGGTCTCAATTTTTCTTTTAACCACACTAAAATATGCACGTGTGGTAGGCCGCGCTTTTGCCATTCTATCGAATACATGAAGCACAATACTTCTCCAAATATTTTTCCTTTAGTAATAACAGTGATAAGCTTTTTAACTTTCAATCTAAAAACTCTTGCAACAACATCATGTCTATCTATCGCGCTTTGTCCCGGCAGCAGTTCATCAACTATTTCAGGCCAACTTGGGTTACATGTGAAAGTAACAAATAAATCAGGGCGACCATATGTACGCACATAGGCAAACGCGTCCTGTGTATATTCGTGTAAATACCGGGGGCTATTTACAAATGAAGACGGTAAAATAACCATTTTCCCTAAATTATTAGGACTAACATTAGCGTCATTTCTGACAGCATCTTGAAGGTGGATGTAGTTCTCCGCTCTTAATTTGCTTTGATTCAATGATATGTATCGTAATCGTTCGCTTTCAACTTTTACATACATCCTTACTAATATTATAAATGCGAAAGTAACTCTGTCTGTCTGTCTGTCTGTCTGTCTGTCTGTCTGTCTGTTACGCTTTCACGCCTAAACCACTGAACCGATTTGGATGAAATTTTCTACAGACATAGTTTAAACCTTGGAGACGGACATAGGCTACTTTTTATGGAGAAGAAAAGGGTTGAAGGGGGTGAAATGGGGTTCAATGAGTTGTAAGGGGATTTTTTTTCTTTACTTTTTTTTCTATTGTATAAAAAGTAACTGACTGACAGTCAACGCACAACCTAAACCGCTAGAGCTAAAGGGCTGAAATTTTGACTGTGCATCCCTATAATGGCGTGGACATCCACTCAAAAGCGATTTTTCGAAATTCATCCCCTAAGGGGGTGAAATGAGGTTTATCCAAACCGCTAAAGCTATAGGGCTGAAATTTGGACAGTGCATCCCTATAATGGCGTGGACATCCACTAAAAAGCGATTTTTCGAAATTCATCCCCTAAGGGGGTGAAATGGGGTTTATCCAAACCGCTGGAGCTATAGGGCTGAAATTTTGACTGTGCATCCCTATAATGGCGTGGACATCCACTCAAAAGCGATTTTTCGAAATTCATCCCCTAAGGGGATGAAATGGGGTTTATCCAAACCGCTAAAGCTATAGGGCTGAAATTTGGACAGTGCAGCCCTATAATGGCGTGGACATCCACTAAAAAGCGATTTTTCGAAATTCATCCCCTAAGGGGGGTGAAATGGGATTTATCCAAACCGCTAAAGCTATAGGGCTGAAATTTTGACAGTGCATCCCTATAATGGCGTGGACATCCACTAAAAAGCGATTTTTCGAAATTCATCCCCTAAGGGGGTGAAATGGGGTTTATCCAAACCGCTGGAGCTATAGGGCTGAAATTTTGACTGTGCATCCCTATAATGGCGTGGACATCCACTAAAAAGCGATTTTTCGAATTCATCCCCTAAGGGGGTGAAATGGGGTTTATCCAAACCGCTAAAGCTATAGGGCTGAAATTTGGAGAGTGCAGCCCTATAATGGCGTGGACATCCACTAAGAAGCGATTTTTCGAAATTCATCCCCTAAGGGGGTGAAATGGGGATTATTCAAACCGCTAAAGCTATACGGCTGAAATTTGGACAGTGCAGCCCTATAATGGCGTGGACATCCACTAAAAAGCGATTTTCGAAATTCATCCCCTAAGGGGGTGAAATGGGGATTATTCAAACCGCTAAAGCTATACGGCTGAAATTTGGACAGTGCAGCCCTATAATGGCGTGGACATCCACTAAAAAGCGATTTTTCGAAATTCATCCCCTAAGGGGGTGAAATGGGGTTTATCCAAACCGCTGGAGCTATAGGGCTGAAATTTTGACTGTGCATCCCTATAATGGCGTGGACATCCACTCAAAAGCGATTTTTCGAAATTCATTCCCTAAGGGCGTGAAATGGGGTTTATCCAAACCGCTAAAGCTATAGGGCTGAAATTTGGACAGTGCAGCCCTATAATGGCGTGGACATCCACTAAAAAGCGATTTTTCGAAATTCATCCCCTAAGGGGGTGAAATGGGGTTTATCCAAACCGCTAAAGCTATAGGGCTGAAATTTTGACAGTGCATCCCTATAATGGCGTGGACATCCACTAAAAAGCGATTTTTCGAAATTCATCTCCTAAGGGGGTGAAACGGGGTCAACCAAAACCGCTGGAGCAATAGGGCTGAAATTTTGACAGTGCATTCCTATAATGGCGTGGACATTCACTGTACAACGATTTGTCGAAATTCATCCCCTAAGGGGGTGAAATGGGGTTTTATCCAAACCGCTAAAGCTATAGGGCTGAAATTTTGACAGTGCATCCCTATAATGGCGTGGACATCCACTAAAAAGCGATTTTTTGAAATTCATCTCCTAAGGGGGTGAAATGGGGTCAACCCAAAACCGCTGGAGCAATGGGCTGAAATTTTGACTGTGGACATACACTAAAAAGTGATTGTTCAAAATTCATCCCCTAAGGAGGTGAAATGGGGTTTATCCAAACCGCTGAAGTTATAGGGCTGAAATTTTGACACTGCATCCCTATAATGATGTGGACATTCACTAAAAAGCGATTTTTCGAAATTCAACCTAAGGGGGTGAAATGAGGTTTATCCAAACCCCTAGAGCTATAGGGCTGAAATTTTGACAGTGCATCCCTATAATGGCGTGGACATTCGCTATACAGCGATTTTTCGAAATTCATCCCCTAAGGGGGTAATATGGGGTTTATCCAAACCGCTAAAGCTATAGGGCTGAAATTTTGACAGTGCATTCCTATAATGGCGTGGACATCCACTAAAAAGCGATTTTTCGAAATTCATCTCCTAAGGGGGTGAAATGGGGTCAACCCAAAACCGCTGGAGCAATAGGGCTGAAATTTTGACTGTGCATCCCTATAATGACGTGGACATCCACTAAAAAGTGATTTTTCAAAATTCATCCCCTAAAGAGGTGAAATGGGGTTTATCCAAACCGCTGAAGTTATAGGGCTGAAGTTTTGGCGTTGCATCCCTATAATGACGTGGACATTCACTAACAGCGTCATCGATTTGCTGCCCTTTTTGCTCGAAAAGTGCTTTTAGAGCAAATTGCATCATCGATTTGACGCTCCCTCTCAGGGCTGTGTCATCGATTTGTCACTCGCTCTAAGAGCAAACCAAGATTTTGTCATCGATTTGCCCAAAAGTGCTCTACCAAAGATCAGAAAGATCAAGTTTTTAGATCTGTATCATTTCGACTGATTTGAAAAGTGCTCTAAAATTTAAAAAGTTATTCATAGTTTGAAGATTTAATAAATAAAAAAAAATTTATAATAATAATTCAACAAAATTATTAATGGTCGAAAAATCTTAAGAATAATCATTAGATGTCGACGCGGGATATGTACAGTTATTTCAAATACCAAAGAAATTAAAGCAAAATTGTAAATTTTTCAAGAACAAAATTTTCAGAAACAAAAATGTGTAAATGTTAATCAAAACAAATCTTGAAGGGAGCAAAATTCAATCGAAGAGCAAGCGAAATTGAATCAGAGCAATTCTATGTTAGAGCGAATTTGTTTTGGAGCGAGCTACTTTTGCTCTGCTCCAGATGAAATGTGCTCGCACTCGAAGCTACAGCTGCCAAATCGATGACGTTATAAGAAGCGATTTTTCGAAATTCATCCCCTAAAGGGGTGAAATGAGGTTAACCCAAACCGCTGGAGCTAAAGGGTTGAACTTTTGTCATTACATCCCTATAATGACGTGGACCTTCAGTAAGAAGCGATTTTTCGAAATTCATCCCCTAAGGGAGTAAAATGGGGTTAACCCAAACAGCTGGAGCTGAAGGGTTGAAATTTTGGCAGTGCATTCCTATAATGAAATGCACGTTCACTAAGAACCGATTTTTCGAAATTCATCCCCTAAGGGGTGAAACGGGTGAACCCAAACCGATGCAGTTAAAGGGCTGAAATTTTTACAATACATCCCTATAATGACGTGGACATTTACTAAGAAGAGTTTTTTCAAAATTCATCCCCTCAGGGGGCTAAAGTTCTGAAATTTTGACAGTGGACATCCACTTTTTTTTAAACTCATAACCTAAAGGGGGCGTTGGGGTTGAATAGGTTGTATGGGGAATTTTTTCT